>JAJKFI010011857.1:58758-101259 GCA_029204185.1 Lerista edwardsae
TTGATTGATTGATTGATTGATTGATTGATTGATTGATTGATTGATTGGTGTTTTGTGTTTTTATTTGGATATTTTAACCACCAAAAAGCAGTTAATGCCCCAAAAGTGGTTTTCAACAAAAAACAACCTCCCACCCCTACTTCTAATCTAGAGCAGTGATTTTCAACCTTTTTCATCTCATGGCACATTGACAAGGTGGTAACATTTTCCAGTCACACCATCAACGTTTTGACTATTGGCAAGGCACACCACACTGCTGGTGTGGGGCTCACATCCCCCAATGGCCCTACTAAGAAATGACCCTCCCCCAAACTCCCATGGCACACCTGCAGACCATTTGTGGCACACCAATGTGCCACAGCCATGGAGGTAGAATAACAGGAGATGACATGATGTCATTTTCTTGAAGCCATGGGTATACCAATATGGTTGACTCAGATCTTTCCCGCCAAGGAGGATTGCCGCAAATTCACGAATAAAGATCTCCCTGCACATGTGTAAAAGTTAATCTCAACGTCTTTAATCATGCCTGCGTGTTCTGCATACGGGTGTGCGAATCGCTGTACGAAAAATGGGATTTAATTTCCACGGAAAGATTAATGTATTCACATTACATCGGTTCAAACTACAGTTCACTGAAATAGTGCATTATTTTTGAAGCTGTGTAATTTCTTGTTGTTCCTAGCAATCTTATTCACCGTTTTCTGATACCCATTGTTAATGGTCTAGAAGGAGAAAAAAAATATTTCCCCCCTCCTTTTTTCCCGTTCCCGTTTACACTTTTTTTCCCACCTTCCATTTTCTACTGTAATATTTTTGAAATTCTGAACATTAACAGAATTTGTTTTTTTGGGGGGGGTGAGTGTAGAAGTTTAAAAAAATACTCTTAATAGTCTAGAAGTAAAAAAGAATTACTCTCATATTGACAACTACTTGTGTTATGAAGATATTTTAATGAAATTTTCCTACTGTAATACTTATGGAATTCTGAACATTAACATAAATTTTTTTTATGGGGCATGGCCGTTTTATTTTTGCTTGTATAGATTTCAAAAAATAAGTCTGTCAAAATAGTGCAATTTGAGTTTAAATAGACTGCAAGTAGCATTTCATCAGGTATGTTCAGTAATATTATTATGAGGAATTTAACCTTGTAATTGCATATTAAATCATAATAAGGTTAGTTACCAATAATGTTTCTACACGATCACATGTTTTTATTTTCGTAAGTTTTAATTTAAGGAATAAACTATTCAGTCCTAAACAGTACAAGCAAAGCAATCTGAAATGCTTGGAATAAGGATTGTTTTGAGTATCATGTTTTGAGTAACATGGCTGCTAAGCCCGCCCCCTGGCTTCACTTCGCTCCTATTACTTCTTAAGGCATGTCGTCTCCTGTTATCCTACCTCTATGGCCACAGCACACTGGTTGAACGTGGCTGATCTAGAGTTTATGCTCAAGGGCGGATCCAGTGGTGTCGCCCTACCGGTTCGCTGGGCGGAGTTATCTCAGCTGCAGGGAGGGTTTCCACGGTGATCGGCAGCATGCTCGCTGCCTCCCGTTGCGTAATGGCGAAAGCCCGCCCGCTGCAGCCAACAGCAGCGAACAGAACATGTTGGCCTTTTAAGGCCAATGGCAGCGAACAGAACACGGCGTCCCGGCCGCGTTCTTTCTGTTTGCTCGTGCCGGCCTTAAAGAGCCAGCAGGAGCGAACAGAATGCGGCTCAGGCGTCCTCTAGGGCGTCACGTGGGGGGTAAGGGCCATCGGCACCCCCCCTGGAGAATGTCGCCCATGGCTCTTGCCACCCCTTGCTACACCCTAGAAACGCCCCTGTTTATGCTGCAATGAATTTGCTCGTCTTTAGATGCCACCATCTACTTCCCTGTTTGTACTGCAAAAGCAGCTCCCTGCCCTGAAATTTGTAAACTGCCAAATGGGAGACGTCTCCTACCCCCGCATCTCCCCTTGATGGAGAAATTCACTTGGTGGACCCGGCAGGCTGCAGAGAAAATGTTCCACCAAGGCTACAATCCTACCCACACTTACATAGGACTAAAAGCCCCACTGCCTATCATGAGACTTACTTCTGAATAGACACGCACAGGACAGAGCTCCAAGAGAGTTTCTTTCACAGGCAGGGCACAGGGGGAGAGATGGGGAAGGCAACCCTGTTCCACCAAGCAAAGAGCAGGGGCATAAGAAGGGGTTGTGACTTGGGTGACAGCGCCTTCGGGAAGGGGGCCATTTGCTCCTGGGGCTGCGGAGTGCATTTCTCTTGGGCGTCGCTGGGAATTTCTCATACCGTCTCTCCCCTCCGCCCTGCTTCTTCTCATGGGTAAAGAGGGTCCCAGGCTTGAGGGTCAGCAGGAAGCTAACAGGGTAAGGGCAGAAGGTGGCTGTGTTCTAGGAGTGGAAATGGTCAGAGGTGCTCCCAGCACCAGGGTATGGAACCAGTGGTGTCATTCAAATGATTCAGAAACAGGAACTCACTTTTGATTGGCACTTGTCGGGAACCCGGAACCAGCCACGGAGCCCGTTAGGATCCGGAACGCCTGTTCTGGTCCGTTCCCCCTGAATGACATCACTGTATGGAACCCACCTTGCCTCTTGCCACTCGGATAGTGCGCCAACAAGTGTTGTGCCAACAGGGGTGCCAGCATACCCAGCTCATTGGGGGTGGCCACGGCCCCATGTTCAGCGCTGGACAGTGAGTGCGCCTACTGGAGTGGTCAGGCACGCTTCAGCCTGATCACTCCGACGACCAGGCGTGCTCTAGCCCAGCTCGACGCGATCTTGGCTCGGAAGGGGCTGCCTGTCATCACGGCACCCCCATGTTTGGGCGCACATGGTTTCCCCTGCTGCCGCTCAGGCAAAACTGCCCGATCTGTGGCAGGGGGAATACATGCGCCTCCCCTGCTCCGGGACCCGGAGAAGCGAGTGGTTTCCCCCTGCCGCTGCTCGGGCAAATCTGCCCGAACAAGCAGTAAGCCGAGCATGCGCAGTGGTTGCCTCGTGTCGTGACCACTGCGCATGCTCGTGTTGCTGCTGTTTTCAGGTGGGCCAGATTATTGGGGTGGCATAGCCACACCCCAGGAGTTGTGAACAAGTGCTTGTCCTGTGTGAACAAGTGCTGGCCAGCATTGGGCAATGCCAAGGTGTGGTGCTTCTCCCCCTGCCCACTCAGGCCTGCTGAGGGAGAGTTGAAAAGGAACCTGAACGGAGAAGGGTGGGGACAGATGACTTGGGGGGTGGGAACCAGAGGGAATGCGGAGTGGGTGTGGTGGGGCAAAGCAAACCACCTTCTGTTTAAGGTGGGTGTGCCTGTCCTATGCGCACTAACCCAGGTGGGATCCTGACATGGTTGAAACTGGATTATAGTACTCGTGGGTAAGAGCAGGTAGTGTGGCACCAGGAGGGTGTTTTGCCTTGGCCTCTGCGTACGTCACGTGGACTATAGATGGAGGTACACTATATGCGCGCCTTCAAATGCACCTTCGCCCCAACCCTCCCCCGCAGCTCCTTCCTTATCTCCCTGGTGCTCGTGCTCACCTCACAATGTGCCTCTTCCCTCCCTTGAGGCTTTGGTGCCTCTGTTTAAATGGTGCGCAGGGCAAACCAGGACAGAATTTCAAACAGGGCGGGATGTTGTTGCTAAACGGGACAATCCCAGTTAAACCAGGACATGTGGTGACCCTACCAATGAAGGGCCAACACTGCCATAAGTGGAGATTGTTCACTCAGCAGGCCCTGAAGGGCTTACAAACAGTACCGCAAGCGGGGGTTGTGGCTCCACCATTTTGAAATGTTTTTCCCCTAGTGACAAAATCTGTAAGTGACACAAGCAGCCCTCTGCTCCAGGGCACGTGGAAGAGGGGTGAGAGAAGTCAGGCCCCACACCGCCCCCCCACTCTGTCCCATCCTCTGTGTTCCACCCGCTTGGGCCGTATTCTGACAGCACTGCTCTGTGGGGTTATGCCCAGGACTAGCAGCGTGAGGCAGGTGGAGAAGAAAGATTGATCCCCAGGTGCTGAGGATTGCTCAGGGCTCCTTGATGGGGAGGAGAGCCTGGGGGTGGAGGAGAAGCTAAACTGGCCTAGGAGAGTAAGCGGTCAGTGAGGCAAACAATCCGGGGAGGCCTCCTAACCTTCCCATTCATTGTGGACCCACAAACAAGGCATTCCTTAGACTGGGGTGGCCTTCCTTGTATTCCCAAGGACCACGGAGCCCCTGGGAATTTTATGTTTTTTCAACAAGATTTCTGTCCCGCCTCTTTCCAGGGTGCTTGTGGCAGCATCGATACTTCCACATCATATACCATAAAACACTGTACAAAAGTCATGGAGCAGAAACTGAGAACAAAACATTTATTCATAGTAACAACAAAAGGTTGACACTCTGCCGTAGAGCCAAGCTCGGGGTGTGTGTTTTCTGAATCGTAGCCGTGGTTCTGTCCCCAGTCCAAGTGAGGATCACCGAGGGAAGGGCAGGGGGTTGAGCTCTTCCTCATACTTCAGGTACCCAACACCAATCGCCCATCCAAGCTGGTATTTTCCCTGCCAGGGAAGCTGCCTGGGGAAAGGGTTAACCCCGTTCTGACTCCCCCAGATCAGACACCACCTACAAGTTCTACTTACAACAAACTACAAACAAATCCGGAGATGCAGATGCAAATCTCCGATTTCAACATTGTCATCTATGACATCTATCGCACAATCCTAAATTGCGCTGGATTGGCAAGACCGAGGGGCCCACCAGCGAAGGTGCACTGGGGAGCCTCCCTGGGGCAAGGGCACGTTTTTCCCCTTGCCCCAGGGGCAGCTCCGGTGGCTCCATGGGGTTCCTCGGATCTGCACTTGCTGCATAGCAGGCGCAGATCCGAGGAAGCCACGTGGCCCCAATCGGGGCTATGAGGCCTCCCAACAGGGCCTTGGGCGTGGCCTAACAGCCACATCTTGGCCCCGCCCACTCCCCACCCATGTGTAAATATACACGTGGAACCAGAAGTATTTGTGTTGGGTATGAGAGATGAAGGTGTAGAGAAGAATTATATATCCTATTTTTATATATAACAGCAGCGAGAATATCTGATGCACAATATTGGAAATCTACAGTAATACCATCGCTTGAAGATAGGTGGATAGAGATTTTGGATTTAGCAGAAACAGACAAATGAGCGATTTTGCTTAAGGAGAAGTCAGTAAACACATTTATTAGGTATTAACCTGGTATGTGTACACCTTATGCAGAGCCCAGGTCTACCCTACCGGGTAGACCTGGACTCCAGGAACTTTTCCGCCCAGCAAGGCAATTTTCTGCCCGCTGACAGGGAAGGAGGGGAGAGGCACAACACAACACAACACAACAGCCCTCGCTCTGTCTCTCCAGCACTGAAAAGGAAGGACTTTTTGTGACCCAGTGTTGGAGAGAGCGAGGGCTGTTGTGTCTCTCCCCTCCTTCCCTGTCAGCAGGCTGAAAATTGCCTCGCCGGGCAGAAAAGCGTCCGGAGCCCAAGTCTACCCAACGGGGTAGACCTGGGCTCTGCATAGGGTGGATACATACCAGGTTAATACCTATTTATTAGCCATGGGAAGCTACATAAACTTTCTGCACGAGAGAGAAAAACAACAGAATGATTTGTGGATTTGAAGAATAAAATAGAATTAATATGAAGAGATCAGGGAAAAGACAGACAAAAAAGAAAGAATGGTTGACAAAAATTAGTATTAAGTACAGGTGTGACTCAGTATCCACTGATTCAATATTCAGAGTTTTAGTTATCCACGGATACTGGGAGAGCTATTAAAAAGATAAGGGAATATTCAACAAATCTTTTTTTTTTTTTAGCTTGTTGCAGCAAAACCACATGAGAGTAGTGGGTAGGAGGAGGGACACACTTGTGAGGGGTGTTACAACAGTCTAAACAAAATCATGGTGAGCCCCGATTTATATACATTTATATTGTGGTTTCTCGCCCTCAGAGGCATTTCTAGGGTGTGGCAGGGAGTGGCACAAGCCATGGGCGCCATCTTGCGGGGGGCGCTGTTCGCATGGCGCCCGCCCCCCCAAATGGCGCCCACGGCCCGCCCGCTCCCGCCCAGACCCTGCGCCACATTCTCCTCGCTCTGGCTGGCCTTTAAGAGCCAGCCGGAGCAAGGAGAACGTGCTGCCACCCGGCGCCCCTCCCGCTTCTCAAGGGGGGCGGGCGGGGCGCTGGGCGGTGCCGCGTTCTGTTCGCGCCTGCCGGCTAATGCCGGCATGAGCGAACAGAACGCGGCGCCCCGGCCGCGTTCTTTCTGTTTGCCCATGCCGGCATTAGCCGGCAGGCGTGAACAGAACGTGCCCGGGGCGCTGCGTTCTGCAGAGAACAGAATGCAGTGCCCCCGCCGCGTTCTTTCTGTTCGCGGGTGCCGGCATTAGCCGGCAGGAGCGAAGAGAACACAGCGCCCCGGCCGCGTTCTGTTCGCTGCCGCTGGCCTTAAAGGGCCAGCGGCCACGAACAGAACACGCCTCTTAAAAGGGGCGGGGCTATGTCATGACGTCACGATGTGACATCATGACGTTGCGTGCCCCTAGGGGCTCATTTTCATTGGGCGCCATGGGCGCCCTTTCAAATAGATCCGCCCCTGCTCGCGCTGTATGGTTTCTGTGATGGAAAGTCACAGGACAGTTCACACTGAAGCTCATTCCACACTCCAGGCATTTGGATGATTTCTCCCCTGTGTATTGCACAGTTGGGCTTGTTGTCACTGAAGTGATCCACACTCCAAGCCTTTCTGCAAGTTTTACTTTGTGTGGGTTCTTCGATGCGAAGTCAGCTTTGAGCTCCGCCTGAAGCTCTTTCCACACTCCAAGCATTTATATGGCTTCTCCCCTGTATGTATTCTGTAATGCACAGTTATGGTTGATCTGTCACTGAAGCTTTTTCCACATTCCAAGCATTTAAACGGTTTCTCCCCTGTGTGGGTTCTTTTATGATAAGTCAGCTGTGGGTTCCTTCTGAAGCTCTTTCCACACTCCAAGCATTTATATGGTTTCTCCCCTGTGTGCACTCTGTGATGTGCAGTTAGGCTTGAGCTGTCACTGAAGCTGTTTCCACATTCCAAGCATTTATACGGTCTTTCTCCAGTGTGCACTCTTTGATGCAAGGTCAGATTTGAGCGCTGATTGAAGCTCTTACCACACTCCAAACATTTATATGGTTTCTCCTCTGTGTGGATTCTTTCATGCGAAGTCAGGTGTGAGCTTTGACTGAAGCTCTTTCCGCACTCCAAGCAATTATATGGTTTCTTCCCTGTGTGGGTTCTCTGATGTGTTCCAAGGTCTGATTTACTGTTCAATGTCTTCGCATGTCGCGGGCATTTCTCCTTCCTCTTTCCAGGTCCTTTTTCTGGATCAACGGGGACATCACTGAAATCTCCACCCTGAAGAGAATCAGATTCATTCCTCCAGTTCTCTGCCTGGTTTCCCCCCTGCTCCCTTGATCTGTCTAGATGTGCAGCTTTCTCCCTTTCTTCTTTCTCCTGGAAAAATGCAGACTCCCCTTCTTCCAGCTGGGAAATGAGGGCAGATTTGGGAAAGTCCTCTGAGAAGGAAACAAAGGGATGAGATTAAAGGGATTTATTGTTTTTGTTGTAAGCCGCCTTGCGTGCCTATGGGCAGAAAGGCTATGCCCGGGGAGGCTAAGATGCCTTTGGATACGGTGCAGGCCTTCTGGCTTTGCCATTCCAGTGCACGTTAGGACTGTGCTCTTAGATGGATCAGTTCTTGGTACTCACCACAAGCCTGAAAATATACAATGCTTTCAAGAACAGCAAGCTGATTACATGCTCCTGAAAGGCATGACATTGCTTGAATGAAGGAATACACACACACACACACACACACACACACACACCCCCAATGCTAAAACAATACAGCTAAGCTCCGAGACTTCCTAACACTCCTAACCCTAACACTCACGTGGACTTTGCAACTCCTGAGCATGTGCAAAGGGCAACTCTGCAATCTGTCCTAGCAGCAGGGATACAAACAGATCTCCATGATGGAATAACACGGAGCAGACCTCCTGCTACTACAGGCTTCTTTAGACCTTGAAGGTAACTTTGTCCCACCAGAGCCTCAGACCGGCCAACGCTTCTGGAAGAAGCCCACCCTGGCGGATGCAACGCTGGGCAGTCACGCTCACCCCCTCCCAACCAGAGATGCTCCAAGTCTCCAAACTATGGTCTGTGGGTCGGATTTGCCCCTGGAGGCTCTGGATCCAGCTCCCCCAGAGACCCATAGCGCAGAGTGACCCTCCAGCCCACTACTGCCTTAACCCCAACAGTCACAGAGCTCACGGGGGGAGCTTCAGAACATTTGTGCGAGTTCTGCAGGTTGCCTGGGAGCCCTCAGGTTTAGGCACAAGCTCTGCAGAGCCTTTCAGGTCACATGACTTGCAGAGCTCGCGCAGGAGCTCAAGGCTCTCGCGCAAACTGATGATTCAAAAGCCAACTTCAGAAACCGCTAATGGAGAGACTGCACCGTTTCTGCATCAACGGCTCTTATTACTGACACTGCTACTGCGAAGGTTCTCTTCCTGTACATTTAATTAAGCTGCTGGTGTGGGGGGGGGGAATTGTGGTGTGTGTTTGTGCTTGGAGAAGATGGGCTGTGGTGAGTGTGTGCCTGTGTGGGGCTTTGGAGTTTGTGAGGGAGACTGCAGTCGGTTTGTAGGCTTGTGGAGAGAAAGAGACTTGCAAAGCATCGTCTTCCTCTACTTTCCTTGCTGGGAGTTTTGGCTGCTGTTAATCCTACTTTTCCCCTTCCCCCTTTCATTTCCTCCTGGAGGCTGCCACCCCTTTAGCCCTTCAGTACAGGATGTGGGTAAAAGGAGACATCAGCTCTTGCTCACGCGCTCTCTCTCTCAGTATGTATATGTGCGGAGGTGCTTACAGACACCCCCACCCGGGGCTGTGAGGAGGCAATTGGTTTGTGCGAGATGAGACAGAAGAAAGGACATCTCTTTGTTCTCTTGCAGGTAGTTTTGGCTGTCGTCAAAAAGGTATGCCAAAAAGAGGTGTGCTGCCTCGAGTGGGGGTGGGGAGGAATCCAGAGACTTCAGAGAAGAAAGGGGATTTAAATCCATTTTCCCCTCCATAAGTTGTATCTTTCATTCCTAAATAGGGTTGCCAGATACAAACTGCAACAGAGTGCCTGCCCCTTTAACCACTGTAGAGAAGAAGGAATGTGGGCAGGTGCAGCTTTTGAAACCCTTCCACGATGAGCTGCCCCTGCCCAATTCCCTGTTCTGTACTCTGTGCCTCAAGGATGAGGCATCTGGTAACCTCATCCTTAAAGAGTAGGTGGGGCCAAGCTCAGTCCCACCCCAGTGAAGCACGGCAGGCAACAGGGAGGGCAAAGGTTCCAGCCCCACTTCTAAGGTGCAGTCCTGACAGTGAGAAATAGGAAACGGAGGGGCTCCTGCCCTTGATTTCTACATGCAGGGAGAAAGGGCATCCTTACCCCGCAGAGAGGCCACGAGCCAGTAATTCTCCAGCATGACTTCCCTGTACAGAGCCTTCTGGCCTGCATCCAGCAGAGCCCACTCCTCCGCCGTGAAGCGCACAGCCACCTCCTCGAAAGACACCGGACCCTGGAGGGAGAAAAATGGACTTCCTCACGAACAACATCTCAACTTTTGAAAAGAGTAATTTGCAAGAGAAATGAAGGTGGCAGCAACTGAGTGTTTTCTGCAGTACGTTTGGGAAATGAGACCAGTTGGTTGCCTGGTGTGTTTTTTCCTTTTTGATGGCACAACTGCCAACCCTCCGACATGCACAGTGTCCTGAAGGAAACACCACACACACTTCATTGAGTGATCACAGCTCACATGGTAGCCCAAGAGGCAGGACAACCAACCTGTCACTGAAAAGCAGTCTAGGAAAAACTGGCACACTGGGTATATTTAGGCTGCTATCCTCGCCGCACTTACCTGGGAGTAAGCCACATTGACTATAATGGGATTTACATTTGAGTAGACATACACCAGACTCTTAGTCACATGTACAAGGGACACAGAAAGTAACTCAACCTCCTTTTCATTACATTTGGTGATTTTAGAGATTCAGTTTTGTAAACTACCAAGAACTGATGAATCTCTGACATGCAGGCCATATTTCTCAAGAATTTGAGCCTTAAACTTTGGTGAACGTGATCTCCCACCCCCTTCGGCACATATTAGCGGAAGAAGGAAGTCTCACTTTCTGTGTCCATTGAACACAACCCCGCAGCCCTCGCTATGCATCTCCTGCCTGGAGTTTGTGCCCAGTGATCGCAACAGTTACCTCTGAATCTAGTATCAGAGAACACCTGCATTTTACCACCTGCATTCTGCATGGAGCCAGTCACTCCCCAGGCAAACTCTTCAGAGAATGCTGTAAAATGTTTGAGAATCCCTGTTTACCTACTGATTAGAAACAAAGAATTCCCTGGCAAAGTTACACAAAAGAGAATAACAAATACCCCAGGCCCCTTATCACCCAAATACCCTGAGTTAGCCTACCTCAGTTCTACATATAACAGCAGCCCCCAAAAGTTTAATTTGAAGAATTTATACCCCGCCTTTTCCATGCTGGAGTAAATGGCCAAGGCAGCAGACACAGGCAGTGTTGGGATATTTAGTTTAACTCTAGCAAGAATTTGCAAGCTGGAATGTGCTAGCAACTGTACCTTTTGCAGAGGACCTGGTCATGTGGTCTGTCCGGGTAAATGTTGCTATTTTGTTGGGCTCCTAGTTGAGCTGTGTGTCTGTGTTTTGTGTCTAGCTGAGTGAGAGCTGAAAGCCAGTCATGCTTTCTGAGAGCTGTTACCTGTTTATGCTTTGAAATAAAGTTCTGTTTGAAACTTGGTCTCTGCATCTTTCTTCGTGTGGACACTATGTTCAACTAAACGGCTTTATCCACTAACGCGCCATTCCATCAGGCAGGCTAGTCTAAACCACCATTTTTTAGTGGGGGTTTACACATATACTACTGTGACTGCTCAATCCCAGATGTAGCCTTCACAGTGCGGTTCTCTCCTCTGGCTGCCTGCCATCGAACTTCAGCAATCAATCATAAAATCATTCAATAGTAAAGGATTCTGACCAGCAAGTTGTCACTCTACCTGGGTTCACACACAGTCTTCTTCTGAGTGGAGAGATACATTTTATAGCACCAGGCAAAAAGGCTTCCATCAAGGCCTGTAACAAAAAAGGAGGCTGTTTCTTCCATGTTATTATGGTGATGTACCCCTTACCTGAGCAGGCTGCAGAGTTGCCGATTCTGCTCCAGGCCAAAGAGGAGGCAGTCTGGAATGTGGCCCCGACGCCATCCCACTGCCTGCGAGGGAGACAAACATGATGAGAAGACATTGACCCTTCATGCCCTTTTCAAAGTGGGCTACTTAGAATGCCAGGTGCAAGGGTGTGGCCACAGGATGCAGGCATCTTGTTGCCTTGTGTGCTCCCTGAGGCATGCATCTGGTGGGCCATTGTGAGATACAGAAAGCTGGACTAGATGGGCCTTTGGTATGATCCAGCAGGGCTCTTCTTAAAGAAGTCCCTAGAAATTTACAGGCCTGAATGGGAAAAGGCCAACTCAAAGAGTAAAGTACGGAGTCATTCAGGCCTAGCAAACCGGCAGTAAAGTGCTGAGTCATTCTCACTCTGCTTCAACGTAAAAACGAGATCATCTGATCTCTAATTAAATGCTAAAAACTAATCAAAACCAAAAACACCTGTAGTTAGTTGCTAAAAATGTAAGTGTTTCTGTTAAAGGAGCTTTGCTGTACCTGTTTGCTGTTCTTTGCTGCAAAAAGCCTTCTTCTAAAAATATAAAAGTTCTTGCTACCCTAATCTCTATTGTCTAAGTAATTCCTTGCCAAAGCTGTGCAACCTGAAAGCCTTTCCAAGCCTCATAGCTGTAAGCTGCTTCTACACTATCATCACTTAAGCAATACTCCTCCTATTTATTCCACAGATTTGGTTCTGACCCAGAAAGGAGTCCAGAATGGAGTGAGCCCTACACATTCAGTCATTTTCACTCCTTCCTTTGGTCACTCTGTCCCCATTTCTTCCCTTTTCTGCCTGTCTAATTACCTCCCTCCCCTCTTTGAAATCGCCTTGCTTAACTGGCTCTTTCCAAGCCTTCCCTGCTCTCTTTTCTGCCCCTGTTTAGTCCTCCTGCTCTTTCACAAAACTGAGCCCCGAACAAGGAGATTTAGCAGCATGGCAGACTAGTGGTGTGTCGCATGCAGGTGATGTCCTGTAATTCAGACCACCCGAGCTGGTGTGTGTATGGGGGACGACGACCCTGATATCACATGCAGCGGGGTGGGAGCTGTTTGGATATAAGGGCTCCTTCAGTCCTTGGGAGAAGCCCAGTTCTCTCTGTAAGTGGAAAGAACCCCCCCCCCAAAAAAAGGTCTGCTGAGATACACACCTTGAAAGATCTCCCTGCTTTGTCCTTCCTTCTTTTAATGAGATCAGCTCGCTAATGAACTCTCTGCTTCTTTTGACTCAGGCACGAATGCAGGAAGGATCCTTTTCCGTGGCAAGATCCAGCCCTCTCCCTCACGATTTTGATCCCACCTGCCTCTGTTAGGAGCAAAACACTGTGTAAGAACAGACCCAAAGCTTAGCATGCAATTGGGGGAGGGGAATTGTGCCAGCCCCTCCCCTTTCCCTTCCCTCTCTGGGCCCCCAAACTGCCTTTGGGCTCACCAGAAGGGGCCGCTGACCCCATTCACGTGCCTCCCCCCCTCCAGGGGCTTCTCTCCCACCCCGCCCTGTTTCTTTCAACCCACGTCTTAAGACCCCCTTTCCACCGACTACCTTTGGACTCACCCAACTCCATGGACTCAACAGGCAGCTGACGCAACGCACGTAGGTGGGAAAAGCAAAGGAAGGGGCAGAGCAGGAAAAGGCTTCCCGTTCCACGGGTTCCACCTCCCCCCCCCCATTCGCTCCTCTAGGAATCCCGAGTCGCTTCCTTTAACCCTTGGAAAGTCCTTGTTGGAAAGCCGTCAGGGAAGCGTGCAGATGATGGCCGGCTGGACCCTCCCACTCCCAGGGCAGGCGAGGAGACGCGTCTCTTAAGTCAATTCCTCCGCTGCAGCCTCCGATGCTCCGCCAGCGGCCAGGACTCTGCGGGGCAGCCGGGCTTCTTCCGGGCTGAGCTGCCCAGGATCTCTTTCCCCCAGCCTGGCACCCTGGCCTGGAGGATTTGGGCAGGACAGTTTGCGGGGGTCTTCCGAGAGGATCCTGCGAGCAGCGCGAAGGGGTCGCCCAGGCACAGGTGGGGCAGGGCGTGCATCACTGGGGGATCAATGGGGAGAAGGGGGCTGAGTGCAAGCGAGGGATGGATGGATGGATGCATGCATGCATTATGGATGGATGCATGCATTATGCATTGAAGATACTTTTCTGCTATGAAGGCAGAGGCAGATCTAAGGGAGGGCAAAGCTCTAAGTTTTGCAAGGAGCCTTACCTTGTAGTGGAAATCACTCCTCTCCTGCACCGTTTTAGCCAATCCTCACAGGGAACAGCAACATCTTGGCGTTGCTTACTGGCTACAGCAGCAAGGGAGAGGAGGGATTTACATGACAGGGTAAGGCTTCTTGCAACACTTAGAGCTTTGCCCTCCCTGTAGATCTGCCTCTGTATGAAGGGCATTCAAGGTGGCTTACAACAAATACCTAAAAACAGTTTGAAAACATCCGCATTAAAAGCAACAATGATGGGGAGGAGAGTCTGGTGGGGGAGGAGAAGCTGAACCTGCCCAGGAGAGGGGAGGCCAGCCAGGCAACAGTCCAGGGGAGGCCTCCCCACCTTCCCATTCCTTGCGGGCCCAGAAACAAGGCCTTCCTTGCAGGGTGTCAGGAGAAGAGCTCCAGCCAAGCTCCGACCGGTGAATTTTCTATGTGGAGAGAAGGTTCCTGGCTGAGCATTCAGGGATGTGTCCCCCGACCTCACTGCAAACTCAGCCCGAGGGAGCCTTGCAGGATAAGGAGAGGCCCCCTGAGAGCAGAGCCCCTAAGTGCAGTGATGGCAAACCTTTTGGGCTTGGTGCGTCAAAAATTCATAAAACGCCTAACCTGACACTGCTGGTGGGTCACCCCCAAACAAAAGAGAAACTGCATGTTCATTTATTATTTTTGAAATGCAGTCTATTCATGTGTGGTTCTGTGTATTATATAGAGATAAATACTTACAAACCTGAAATACAAGTAAAACAAACTCAGCTGTTTTCAGGTGTTGGTGAACACGGGTGGGTCGCCCAAAACACTGTGGTGTGCCACTGTTGACATGCATCTTATACGTTCACACCGTCACTGCCCTGGTGTGTCAGACAGGAAGAGCAGAAAAACCGAACTATTTAGCCAAGGTCAGGAAAGGAGGGGGTGTAAAAGGTAATTAAATTCAGGTCCGTACAGCAGGAATCTGACCCCCCTTCCCCAGCCCCAAAGACTCAGCCGGGCTTATCAGCTCTAAGGTCCTTCTGTGGCGGCAGCAGCCACTGCAGAGAGAAGAGTCCGTGGCAGGTGGTGGGAAGCTTCTCTTCCTGTTCTCCTCATGGGACACGCTGGACTGACTTCCTCTCGCCCTCCTTCTAAAGGGAAACCTCTGGAGCCTTTCCCTCAGCAGGGCAGGACTGGCTGCTGGACCCAGTTTCCAGAGCCTTCACTCAGGCCCTCCTTCGCCCCAATGGATTTTCCCGCCTTTTTTTGTGGCCTGAGGCAAAGCCTGGCACTGCTGAGGGGAAACGGCCATTTGGGATGAAGGAGTCTGTTTTGGGCCCAGTTTTCAAAGTGTACCACATAAAGATATGACACAAACACACCCCACAAATGTTCCCACAACAGCTTCCACACCAGTGCTAATATCCCTAATGAATAAACTGACTATAAATTTTAGAGTTGAAACTGGGACCAATTAAGTACGTCTGGTGTCATCCCTGAGGATCCCTGAAAATCTAGTATTGCCTGGATTCTCTGAAAACCATTATTTACACACAAACATACAGAAAATGGCCAGAAACTGTTCAAAAATTATAGACTGAAACAAACTGTGAACAAGTGTGGGCAGTCCGGAGGTCCAAGGTGTGGTGCTTCTCCCCCTGCCCACTCAGGCCTGCCGAGGGAGAGAGTCGAAGAGGAACCTGAACAGAGGGAGGTGGGGATGGATAACTCAGGGGAAAGGAGGAGCTTGCCTTGGCCCCCTCATGCGTCACGTGGACAATAGATGAAGGCACACTATATGTGCACCTTCAAATTCACCTGCGCCACAACCCTCCCCTGCAATTGTTTCCTCCTCATGGTGCTCCTGCTCACCTCACGATGTGCCTCTTCCCTCCCTTGAGGTTTTGGCCCCTCTTTGCTGGGTGCCCCTCTTTAAGTGGTGCCCAGGGCATATCGGGACAGGATTTCAAACTGGGCGGGACAATGTTGCTAAACTGGGACAATCCTGTTCAAACCAGGACATGTGGTGACCCTACCAATGAAAGGCCAACAGTGGCACGTGAGATTTTACACTCAGCAATCCCCTGAGGGGCTTATGTACAATACCACAAAGTGGGGTTGTGGCTCCACCATTCTGAAACGTTTTCCCCCTAATATAGTGACAAAATCTGTCAGTGACAAAAGCAGCCCTCAGGCCAAGTGCGCCTGAAAGGGGGGTGAGAGAAGTCCGGCCCCCCACCGTCCCCCCACTCTGTCCCATCCTCTGTATTCCACCCACTTGGCAGCGTGAGGTGGGGGGGGAATGAAGATCTCTCTCCAGGTGCTGAGGATTGCTCAGGGCTCCTTGAGGGGGAGAAGAAGCTGAACTCTGCTCAGCAGAGGTGAGGTCAATGAGGCAAAAACTCCAGGGGAGGCCTCCTAACCTTCCCATTTATTGTGGACCCATATAAACAACGCATTCCTTCAACTGGGGTGGCCTTCCTTGTATGCCCAAGGAGCAGAGAGCCCTTATAATACGATATTTGATATTTATTCCACAAGATTTCTATCCCGCTTCTTTCCAGGGTGCTTATGGCAGCATCTATACTTCCACATCATGTACCATAAAACACCATACAAAATACAAAATTCGTGGAGCAGAAACCGGGAACAAAACATTTCATAAGAAGAAGAAAAGACTGACACTTGGATAGAGAGCCAGGTTGTGTGTTTTCTAAATGGTAGCCGTGGCTCCCTCCCCAGTCCAAACTGGGACCAGAGTGGGAAAGGCAGAGGTTTAGGCTCTTCCTCATACTTCAGATGCCCAGCACCAACTGCCCACCCAAGCTGGTATTTTGCCTGTGAGGGAAGCTGCCTGGGGAAAGGGCTAACCTCCTGTATGGGAAAAGGCGGAAGATTACCCTGAGGAGGCAGTGGATGGTGCCAACAGTGGCCCTTGGTTCAGGAAAGCGCAGGGTTAACACCAGGGAAGCAGCAGAGGCTGAGCTGCACAGCTGCAGCCACTTAGGAGCTTGTAGCAGGGACTTAAGCAGCATCTGAAGGAAGGAGAAGCTGTGGGTTGTGTTTTTTATTTTTTTTGTACTCGATCCAGGGGATAACAGTTGTATTTGTATATTGTATTTGTATATTGTTTTTAATCACTGTTTTTAAATTATGATGTTTTTATTCTGTTTTTTAATTGTTTTTGTATTGCCGCCTTGAATGCCTTTTTAGGCAGAAAGGCAGGGTAAAAATCTTTAAAATAAAATAAATAAATAATTGTGGAGAGAGTGGTGGAAGGAGTGGAGGTTTTATCGACCCATTGGATTGAACTACTGGCTTGACTTACTGACTAAAGAACTAAACTGGCTTATCAGACTTGTGTGGTGAACTGATATACGGACTGGTACCTGGACTGACTTACTGGCTTGACTGATTGACAAATGACTAAGGACCATTGGACTGAGGACTGGCAATTACTGAAGGACAACTACTCTGAACCTGGAGGAGACCTGTGGCCTACAGGCAAGCCGCTAGGGGCTAGGGTCCGGTAATTGGGATATATTGCCAGGACTGTCTGTGTCTGGGTTACTAAATAGCTTAAGCGGGCATAGCCTTAATGAGGTTTTGACTGGAGCAGGGGCTTTGGCAAGACACCCCCCTTTCTAACCCCCCCCAGATTAGACACCACCTGCAAGTGCTACTTACAACACACAAACAACAAACAAATGCACCCCCCCCATTTTAACTTGTCATCTAGTCTTGCCTGATTGTTCGGTCATTCCTTGCCCCACAAGGAAGCACTATAAGGGTGTAATTTTCTGACTGTCCTGCTCTTCATTTTAGTGTGTAAATGCTGTACTTGTGTTGTATTAAGCTTTCTTCAAGACAATAAAAAGACACGCACTATGGAAAGTATCTTCAGGAATAAAAATAAATGGATTATTTGGGCTGCATGCACGGTCAACTCAAGTTGAGTGCTGTTTGTTATGGTCTGAGAATTGAGGGTCTGATGAGAGTCCAGAAGCCCAATAACTGAACAATTTCTCTTTTTGAGCTGAACAGCAGCATTGGAGGCTCCCAGTTTCAGTGAGAAGTGGCAGGAGGAAGAGACACTTAGCCTTATCACTTCCCACCAGATCCTTGGAACACTCCACTTTTCACCTCTCTCCATGGTGAAAATTGTCTATTGATTCCCCCACTCCTGCTCCCCAACCAATTCTTAATCCATTAGAGGACCTGCCATCTTATTCCCCGACTGTGAAGTTTTCTCAGCAGCCTTTGGTGAGGGTCTGCATCAAATGCCTTCTGGAAGTCCAGATATATCTTATTCATGGGTTCACCTACCTCCACATACCCTCTTGACCTTTTCAAATAATTCTAAAAGGTTTGTGAGTCAAGACTTACCTGTACAGAAGCCATGCTGATTTTCCACCAGCAATGCTTTTTCTTCCATGTGTTTTAAGATCTTATCTTTGATGAGACTTTCTACAATCTCACCTGGAACTGTGTAAAGGATTCTGGGAAACCAGGCTGCAGACCTGACTCCATCTTTCTGGGTAAGCTCTTGGGCTGTGGGAAAGCGGCACTCATAAATTAATTGACGCCAGGATTGTTGGTGTTTTCAGGGTGAGAAAGGAAGGGAGGAATCTTCCAGGCCGGAGGTGTAGTGGCCAGATGGCCGCCCTAAAAATGCCAACAGCTGCTGTAAATCCTCTGATGAGTCCATCTTGATACTAGCCAGGAACAGTAATTGGGAGAACCTGGGAGGGTAGTTTTGGGCTATAATAAGCGGCCTGTGTTTCTAGTTGGTATTCAGTTTCTGGCTGAGACTGTTGGACAGCCTGTGTTAAAGTGTAAGCTAGCTTAAGTTAGTCTTTGTTTTTATTGCTATACTGCATTTTCCTATAATTTCCGTGTAGCCAAGTTTTGATTCTATCTTTGTTTTAATAAATGTTTTGGTTTGTTGAATCGATTGGAGTACTTTGGTATTCTTGGGGAAGTAACCCAGGTGCTGGCTAAATCCAGGACGCTACACAAATTGGTTTGTACTCCAGACGGACCTGCAGGAGCGGTTGCGAGACAGGCTGTAGCCTGGTTCTCGTGTGTAAGTTTTACCTCCTGAGGTCTGTCTTTCACAAACTGATATTAGACTGACCTGAACTGTAGTTTCCCTGAACCCCTCTCCTTCTCTTTTTCAAGATTGGCCTCACATTTGCTAGCCTCCAGTCCTCTGTGTGATTGGGTTAAATGAATGACAGTATTTCACTGAACCATCATACTATTGTGCTCTCTGCAGCATGTGATAGGTCTCTCCTGGACCGTCCAGCTCAGAGCACAACCAAATTATTAGTTTCAGCTTACTGTCCCAATAACCCCAACCTAGGTTCCAATCTCGGTTCTGTGCCTTAATGCGCCACTCCCATGGAAGAATCACAAATCAATTCGTTAAGCAGAAACAGCTTTTATTCAGAATAAGGCACAAGAGGAAAAGCCACTCTTGCTGAAAGCCAGCAGAGCTCTCCAAGGACTCCCCCCAATTAGCACACATACAGCACCAACATAACAAACCTAACTTCTGCTCAGCGATTCTCACCATCCTAGGGTTTCTCGAATAGCCAAAGGTCAGTGCCAAAGGTCAGTTTCTCGAATAGCCAAAGGTTCTCTGCTCATACTGCCGACCGCAGTCTCCTGGCCCTTGATGGATAGGACCCCGAGACAAAGAAACCTTCCTCAATTATAGAAACTCCCCTAGACCCCAGGAGGGACATCCACCAATGAAACATATGTATTATTTGAATCACAATCAATTACCCAATCCGCTTTCATGTCACCTATACAAATGTTGCCAGTTTTAGCCCAGGTGTGAATAATCTACTCTTTCTCCGATACCTCCCACTCTAGGATGTTCCCACAGAAGCTTCTTTTGATTTCACTTATGCTTCAGCTGTGGGCCTCCAGCCTTATCTACATTTCAAGGTTGTCTCCGCACATCTCCAGCCTGCAAGTGTGAATCATACCACTTCACTAAGAGCCTAGCCTCCTTCCCTGCATTTCTTTGATCTATCTTTTCCCAAGGATGTGAAACCACTATTTCGTTCTAAATTCTTCTAACTTTCCATTTAACCCTTTCCCACCTTGACACTCTGGAACCATGGCTGTTTTAAGGGACAAGTTGCAAACTGTAGGTAAGCTGTTGGTAACTTCATTCTTTAGTTCCTTAATAATTCTTAGGCTGGATGCCATCTGGGCCTGGTGACTAACAGCACAATCCTAAGCATGTCTATTCAGAAGTAAGCCCCATTATGTTTAGTGGGACTTACTCCTAGGTAAGCTAGGATAGAATTGCAGCCTTACTGATGTACGAACATATGCCAAATAAATATTGGAAAGGTAAGAAATGTGAGAGCTCTTTTTACCATATATAGTGGGACTTGTGATAAAGCAAGGAAGTACTGGATATAGATACATACGCAGGTGCATTTAATTCTTTAAGTAAATATACACATGAAACCAGAAGCATTTTTGTTGGGTATGATAGATAAATGGGAAGGAAAGACTTATATATCCTATTTTTATATATGATAACTGCAGTGAGAATATCTGATGCACAATATTGGAAATCTACAGCAATAGAATCGCTTGAAGATAGGTGGTTAACCATTTTGGATTTAGCAGAAATAGACAAATGAGATATTTTGCTTAATAATAAGGAGAAGTCAGTAAACACATTTATTAGCAATTAGAAGCCACATAAACTTTCTGCACAAGAGAGGAAAACAACCATGATTTGTGGATGAAGCAAGAGATTAGGGATAGAAAAAAGAATGGTTGACAGAGATTAGTACGAAGTACCGGCGTGCCCTGGTGTCCACTGATTCGGTATCCAAAGTTTTCGTTATCCACGGATACCATGGATACTGGGACACCTATTAAAAAGATAGGGGAACACTAAACAAATCTCTATTTAAACCTTGTTGCAGCAAAACCACTGAAGTTCCCCCAACTTTAAAAAGGCATCCCCAGTAGCCACGATCTCAGGTATCCCCGGAGTCCGGAATGGATCCCCAGCGGATACAGGGGGCATGCTTGTCTTATGAAAATGGGATTGGACAGTAAGGAGATGTGATGAAAGGATTATATACTGCTCTACGCTTGTGTTAATTTAGAGGTAACGTGTTTAAGAATTGTCGCTGTTTTAAATTACTGATGCTGAGTATGTCTGTATGTTATGTGTGTGCTACGGGTGTGTGTTATGTGTGCTATCTGTTTGATTAATGTCTAAATAAACACACACACAAAGAAAAATAACAGAATCAATGGATCAAAAAAGAGAAGTAAAAAGCATCAAAGCTGGCAAAAAGGGGTTAATTTCCTGACAATGTACAGAACGGGTGAAAAAATAATACAGACAGACAGCAGATGGCACAGAGGCCTTGTGGAATCTCATGCATGCATGCAGAGCATCAAAGTTAGCTTGCAAGAAAGTTCAATTTGTAATGCCTGAGCAAGGCCTACAGAAGACAAACCCAATACAAGATACAAATCTCGCGGTTTCTGGCCAATACTGACTGCCGACTTGGTACCTGATGGAACTTTGAGCCTTTGTTCCACCCACAGTCACAGACAGTGAGCTCTCCCCTGTCAATGCCAGAGAGGAAAAGAGTCTCCTCTTGGTTGGCCTTTTACCCTTTCCGCTGAAGTGATTTGTTACCTGACCTCTACATTTCCCTTGCCTGAATGACAGCAGGAGGAATCTGAGACAATTTTCCCCTTGAAAGCCCCTGAACCCCTTATGCTGGTCTAACTGCCTTGAAACCAATTTGCCTTCCTTTTCCTTTGTCTAGCAAGGTGCCTATGATTTGGATCCCAGCTCTGACCTACATAGACTGGATTACTGAGTCTTAAGCTTGGGTTTAAGCACATTTGGACATAGACAAAGTATACTCAGAAGTACATATAAAATAGAGCGACCATATGACAAGAAGAGATAATATGCAAATCTCGATCGTATTTTCAAGGAACAGGGGAGCCCCAATATCCGGAACCCACTGTGGATACTTTTTGAAGATAG
Source organism: Lerista edwardsae (assembly GCA_029204185.1). Taxonomy (NCBI): domain Eukaryota; kingdom Metazoa; phylum Chordata; class Lepidosauria; order Squamata; family Scincidae; genus Lerista; species Lerista edwardsae. The sequence goes on from JAJKFI010011857.1 coordinate 80,293, forward strand.
GGGAACATCAGTGCTTTTCCTGCAAGAAGGTTAAAAAAAAGAGATTTGTTTAATGTTCCCCTATGTTTTTAATGGTGGATAACTGACACAGTGGATACAGAATCAGTAGATACCGGGGCAGCCCTGTATAACACAGGCTACCCTTTCAGTCACACCACTTCTGCCAAGGTGTCACTTCACAGCTCAAGTGCTCTGGCAAAGTGGCAGAAATGGCACTCCTGAAAGGGTGCACTTTTTGGGCTCTTCCAGCACCCTGGCAGTCTCCTTCTCCTATCCTGCTTTGCCCATACCTTCTCCTAGGTAAGGAGAGGTAAGGCCTCCTTACGTCTCTTCCTCCCAGAGCCTCAGCAGAAATGGCGCTGCTGAAAGGGCAGTGCTGGGAGAGCCCAATTATCAGAGAGAACTTCCGTGGTACACATCTGGGTCCGATCTTTGACACCCGTGGTTTGGAACGTCATAGGCTAAAGCCAGTGCTTCAAATTATAGGCTAAGGCTAAAGCCAGTTCTTCAAACTGCTGCAATAGTTCACACTGAAGCCCTTTCCATACTCCAGGCACTTGTATGGTTTCTTCCCTGTGCATTGCAGTTGGGTTTTGAATTGTCACTTTCCACACTCTAAGCCTTTATACAATTTTTCCTGGTGTGGGTTCTTCGATGTTTAGTCAGGCTTGAGTTTACATAGAAGCTCTTTCCACACTCCAAGCATTTGTACAGTTTCTCCCCTGTGTGTGTTCTGTAATGCACAGTTAGTCTTGATCTATCACTGAAGCTTTTTCCACACTCCAAGCATTTGTATGGTTTCTGCCCTGTGTGGGTTCTTTGATGTGAAGTCATATTATCTCTCCTACTGAAGCTCTTTCCACACTCCAAGCATTGATATGGTTTCTCTCCTGTGTGGGTTCTTTGATGCAAGGTCAGATTACCATTCCTTCTGAAGCTCTTTCCACACTCCAAGCATTGATATGGTTTCTCCCCTGTGTGGGTTCTTTGATGCAAGGTCAGATTACCATTCCTTCTGAAGCTCTTTCCACACTCCAAGCACTGATATGGTTTCTCCCCTGTGTGGGTTCTTCGATGCTTAATCAGATCTGAGTTTACACAGAAGCTCTTTCCACACTCCAAGCACTGATATGGTTTCTCCCCTGTGTTAGTTCTTCGATGCTCAGTCAGACTTGAGTTTACAGAGAAGCTCTTTCCACACTCCAAGCATTGATATGGTTTCTCACCTGTGTGGGTTCTTCTGTGCAAAGTCAGCTGTGAGCTCCGCCTGAAGCACTTTCCACACTCCAAGCATTTATATGGTTTCTCCCCTGTGTGCATTCTGTAATGCACAGTTAGGCGTGCGCTGCTACTGAAGCACTTTCCACACTCCAAGCATTTATACGGCTTCTCCCCTGTGTGGGTTCTTTGATGCAAAGTCAGCTGTGAGCTTTGACTGAAGCTCTTTCCACACTCGAAGCATTGATATGGTTTCTCCCCTGTATGTGTTCTTCGATGCACAGCCAGGCTTGAGCTGTGTCTGAAGCTCTTTCCACACTCCAGGCATTTATATGGCTTCTCCCCTGTGTGGCTCCTTTGATGAACAGCAAGGTCTGAGTTCCAACTGAAGCTCTTTCCACACTCCAAGCACTGATATGGTTTATCCCCTGTGTGGGTTTTTCTATGCAAAGTCAGCTGTGAGCTTTGGCTGAAGCTCTTTCCACACTCCAAGCACTGATATTGTTTCTCCCCTGTGTGAGTTCTTCGATGCACTATCAGGCTTGAGTTCACATTGAAGCTCTTTCCACACTCCAAGCATTGATATGGTTTCTCACCTGTGTGGGTTCTTTGATGTTTAGTCAGACTATCACTCCTACTGAAGCTCTTTCCACACTCCAAGCATTTACATGGTTTCTCACCTGTGTGGGTTCTTTGATGTTTAGTCAGACTATCTCTCCTACTGAAGCTCTTTGCACAATCCAAGCACTGATATTGTTTCTCTCCTGTGTGTGTTCTTTGATGCAATATCAGGGATGAGCTAAAACTGAAGCTCTTTCCACACTCCAAGCATTTATATGGTTTCTCCCCTGTGTGGGTTCTTTGATGTTTTCCAAGGTCTGATTTACTGTTGAATGCCTTCGCATGTTGTGGGCATTTTTCCTTCCTCTTTCCAGGTCCTTTTTCTGGATTGATGGGGGTGTCACTGAAATCCCCACCCTGATGAGAATCGGAGTTCTTTCTCCAGTTCTCTGCCTGGTTTCCCCCCTGCTTCCCTGATCTTCCTTGATGTGCAGCTTTCTCCTTTTGGTATATTTTTTTACGGGAAGTAAGATGAGTGCTGGTACTGAAGGTCTTTCTCTGCTCAGAGCCGTTCTTCGGATTGTGGATCTTGCTGGGTTTATTGTTAGATGTAGAACTGATTCTGTTGTACAAGGGACGCTTATTCCTCCTCCTCCCTTTGAGATGTTCCTGTTTGATGAGGATTTTGTGTCTGTCATACCTCTGACCAATGAATGATTTCGTCCTCCAGGTAGGGGCTGAGCTTCCCTTCTCTCTCCCTGATCCGTCTTGGTCTCTCAAGGTTACTTCCTGTACGTCACGCCTGCTTGTTTCTGGTGACACTCCACGTGGCTCCCTCTGGTCCTGCCTGTCTTCTCCGGGGCTTCCTGGAACAGAGAGAGGCTTTGTTTAGCAGTGCAATTGAGAAATGGGACCTTTAGCACCCATGGCTAGGCAGATACACTCAGCAGTAAACCCCAGTGAATTCATGGCGCAACCCAACCTGATTGGTTAGGGAGGCTGCAATGCATTGGTATAGCTGGAGAGAGAGGCAAAGTGTCGTCTTCCTCTACCTTCCTTGCTGGGAGTTTTGACTGCCATTAATCCTGCTTTAGGGACGTGGTGGCGCAGCAGGTTAAACCGCTGCTGCTGGGCTTTCCGACCGGAAGGCTGGGAGTTCAACACTGCACGATGGAGTGAACTCCCGTTGCTTGTCCCAGCTCCTGCCAACCTAGCAGTTCAAAAGCACCTAAATGCAAGTAGATAAATAGGGACCACTTCGGTGGGAAGGGAATGGCGTTCCGTGCGCTACGGCATATAGTCATGCCGGGCACATGACCACGGAAGCTTGTCCTTGGACAAAACTCCGGCTCTGCAGCCTTTGAAACGGAGATGAGCACTGCCCCCTACAGTCGGTCACGACTAGACCATTCGGTCGTGGGGAAATCTTTACCTTTTAATCCTGCTTTACCACTTCCACCTCCCCTTCACCTTCACCACACGATGGGGGTAAAAGGAGACATCAGCTCCCTCCCCCCTTGCTCTGTGTATACATTTCTTTATTTTACAATAACACACTCTCTGGAATTCCCATCTATCCAACAGCTACTGAAAGCATGTTTTCTCTTTGACGTTTGGATGGGAGTCCCCCCCCCCAACCCCCCCTCCCTCTGCTGGTTCTGATTTTAGGCTGGTTGTTCTCATGTGTGTATGGAGAACTTTCCTCCTCCCCATCTCCTTCCTTCCTTTGCTGTGTTCAGAGTTCCAAAGGTGCTTTGGGAAAGTATGCGGTGCAAAAAGATAAAAGTAACGTTTATTTATTATGATCTAAATTCTGTCTATTTATTTAAATTTAAATGTTTTCCCGGCCCTCAACACCTTGTCAGACATACAAGGCGGCCCCCCAGCAAAAATATCTGGTTTGAAGTATGAACACGCTTGTCCAGAGTTCACAGTGCCTGCAGGGGCGACTTGAGTGGAATGCAGAAGTCGTGACCAACTATTTTCGAGGCTCCAAAGAGCAGCCAGAGTGCAGCGCAGGAACCTTTCAGCAGGTCCTTTCAGGCTGGGTGTGTGTGTGTGCCTGCACTTCCCTGCCTTTGTCGGGCCAGTCGCCCTTATGTCTTGCTTGTCGGCCTGGGTTTATATCCCCCTCCTCCATGAGCTGCTATAAAAGTGATCCAGTTCTTGAGCCACAGTACTTAAAATGGAACAAAGAGCTATTTTTTCTCTCCCTCCCTCCCACACACACTTATGGTGCTTTATTGCACTGTTGGTACAATTTGTACAATTCAAATTAAAATTTAGATAAAGCTGTAGATCACCACAATTTGCTATTTTAATCAAGAAATTTTGAAAAAAAAATCACCAACCCCCCCTCCACCCCTCTGCTATAACCTGTGCTCTGTGCAGCAGGGAGGTGCGGTGAGGTGTGGCAGAATTGCCCTACTCCAGTTCACGTGCCTCCATTGCTGCTGCTGCTGCTGCTGCTTCAGCTGCAGGCTTCAGCTGATCAGAGCCCAGGGGTTATAAGTCTTTACGTGATCACAGCAGCAGCCGCACTTTTCACAGAGCTCTGTTAGGACAGTTCTGCCTCCCCTGCTACACCCTCACCACACACCCCTGCTATGTGGTAGGGCAGCACATAGGAATGTGTAGAGAGCATGCATCTCTGACTCACTGGGAGTTATTCACATACAAATCCTATTACCCTTGCCCAGCATGGCTAATTAGAGCTGCCCGGGAAGGGCTGGCCGAGTGGACGGGGAGGGTGGTGAATTCATCTCTGAGGGAGGGGGTGCTCCCTCCTGCTTTGAAGCAGGCGATGGTTCGCCCCCTCCTGAAGAAACCCTCCCTGGATCCCACTAACTTAAACAACTTTCGGCCAGTCTCGAATATCCCATTTCTGGGCAAGGTGCTTGAGCGGGTGGTGGCGTCCCAGCTTCAGAGGGTGCTGGAAGAAGCGGATTATCTGGACCCATTCCAATCTGGCTTCAGGCCGGGGTTCGGGACGGAGACTGCCTTGGTTGCCTTGGTGGATGACCTTTGCCGGGGGATGGACAGGGGAAGTGCGACCCTGTTAGTCCTGCTGGACCTCTCGGCGGCTTTCGACACCATCGACCATGGTGTCCTTCTGGGTCGGCTGGCCGGGTTGGGGCTTGGAGGCACTGTTCTGCAATGTTTCCGCTCCTTCCTGGCTGACAGATCCCAGAAGGTGGTGCTGGGGGACGCTTGTTCGGCACCCCAACCTCTTAAGTTTGGGGTGCCGCAAGGGTCCATCTTATCCCCCATGCTATTTAACATCCACATGAAGCCGCTGGGAGAGGTCATCCGGGGGTTTGGGGTGGGGTGCCATCGATATGCTCATGACACCCAACTCTATCTCTCCTTTCCCCCTGATTCTGAGGAGGCGGTTGAGGTCCTGGATCGCTGTCTGGAGGCAGTTGGGGGCTGGATGTGGGCAAATAAGCTGAAATTAAATCAATCAATCAATCAACAGGTACTTATATACCGCTTTTCAACACAAAGTTCACAAAGCGGTTTACAGGCAATAGTAATAATTGTCCGGATACGACAGAAGTGCTTTTGGTTCGGAAATCCACAGCTCGGGTATTGGACTACCGCCCTGCTCTGAATGGGGCTGCACTCCCTCTGAAGGAGCAGGTCCGCAGCTTGGGGGTTCTCCTGGATCCACAGCTGCTCCTGGAATCCCAGGTGGCGGCGGTGGCCAGGGGAGCCTTTGCTCAGCTTCGGCTGATTCGCCAGCTGCGGCCGTACCTGAGCTGCGCGGACCTGGCCACAGTGACCCACGCCCTAGTGACATCCAGATTAGATTACTGCAATGCACTCTGTGTGGGGCTGCCTTTGAAGACGGTCCAGAAATTGCAACTAGTACAGAACACGGCTGCTCTGGGGTATATTGGTTTGACTCTGTCGAGCCGTTGCTTCGGCGACTACACGGGCTGCCAGTTCTGTACCGGGCCCGATTCAAAGTGATAGTTTTGACTTTTAAAGCCCTTTATGGCTCGGGTCCAGGGAATTTGAGGGACCGCCTCCTTCCATACAATTCTACCTGTACTCTTAGATCATCTAGGGGAGCCCTTTTGACTGTGCCGCCACTAGGAGAGGTGAGAGGGATGGCGGCCAGGAATAGGGCCTTCTCGGTGGTGGCCCCCGAACTTTGGAATACCCTCCCCTTAAGATCTCAATTCTGAGAACTGCTCCCTCTTTGGTAATATTTCGGCAGGGGCTGAAGATATTTTTATTTCAACAAGCTTTTAATTGTTGACAGGCTGGCTGGTTTTTTAGACTCTTTCCACGGGGCTTGTTGTTTTTTAAATTTTCATTATTTTAATGTTTTTAATTATTGTTTTTAATTGTAAATTGTGATTTTATTGTTGTAAGCCACCTTGGGTGCCCATGGGGCAGAAAGGCGGGGTATAAATTAAATAAATAAATTAAACCCCTCCCCTGGCTGGATAAGGTATGCCAGATACAAGGGTGGGGGAATCAGGAGACTTCAGAGGAGAAAGGGGATTTGAAGCCACTTTCCCCTCCATAAGAAGAGCCCCACTGGATCAGATCCAATGCCCTGTCTCCAGGTCATTTATGAACAAGTTGAAAAGCACCAGCCCCAAGACAGATCCCTGGGGCACTCCACTTTTCACCTCTCTCCATTCTGAAAATTGCCCATTTACCCCCACTCTCTGTTTCCTGGCCCTCAACCAATTCTGAATCCATAAGAGGACCTGCCCTCTTATTCCCTGACTGTGAAGTTTCTTCAGCAGCCTTTGGTGGGGGACTGTTGCAAACACCTTCTGAAAATCCAGGTATATGATATCCACAAGTTCACCCACATCCACATGCCTGTTGACCTTTTCAAAGAATTCCAAAAGGTTAGTGAGGCAAGAGTTACCCTTACAGCAGCCATGCTGACTTTCCTTCAGCAATACTTGTTCCTCTATGTTTTTTAGGATTTTATCTTTGATGAGGCTTTCCACCATCTTACCCAGAACAGATGTTAGGCTGACTGGCCTGTAGTTTCCAGGGTCCCCCCTTCTCCCTTTCTTAAAGACTGGCGTGACATTGGCTATCCTCCAATCCTCTGGAAAGATTTCCATTTATGGAAAGAAGATTACTTGCTCTTTACAACTTCTCTAATTTTGTTCGTCAGTCATGCAGAAACCCTCCTGGACCTTGTCGAGTCCTTCTTTCTTTGCTTCTGCTGGGCCTCTACCACTGTTATTTCAAACAGCCTCCACATAGCCTGGAGAGACTGGACTCTTTTTACCTTCCCTTTCAATTTCTTTCTAATTAGCCTCCTCACCTGAGGGAAATCTGCCCTTTGAAAGTCAAGCGTTCTTGTGTCAGATTTGCTCTGCACTCTTTCCTGGACATGCATGGCAAAACCAATCACAGCATGGTCACTGTTCCCCAATGGCTCAGTAACACTTACATCCCTAACTACTGTATTTCCCCATGTATAAGACGCACCCATGTATAAGACACACCTTAATTTTGGGTCCAGAAATTTGAAAAAAAATGTACCACCACACAGAAAGTTACTGAACTCAAGTTTTATTAAAACTACTCGTCACCGTCAAAACTCCCATCCATTAGCTTGTCCTCATCTGTGGCTGATGACTAATCGCTGTCTTCATATATTGCCTCGTCATCAGTTCCATCTAAGGCATCTGAAATGCCACACTTCTTAAATGACTTGACAACGATCTCGATCTTAATATTATCCCAAGATCTTTTCACCCGGGCACAAACTTCTCCTATAGTTGGTTTCTTCACTCTTCCTGCTGGTGTCAAATTGTCCCCAGAAGACTTCATCCATTTGGTCCATTCGTCTCTCATGGTAGCTTTGAATAGTTTGTTAATGCTGACATCAAGTGGTTGGAGCTGGGATGTCAAGCCTCCAGGTATGATGGCAAGTTTTGTTTTTTGCTCTGCAGCAACCTGCTTTGTGTTTGGTGTTATGTGTGCCCTGAACTGATCAAGCACCAATAGGGCAGGTTTGCGTAAGAGCCCACCACGTCTCCTGCTCCAAACTTTCTCAAACCAGATCTTCATCCCATTCTGATCCATCCAACCCTTTTCATGAACGTGGACAATCACTCCTCGGGGAATGTCTTCTTTTGGCATTGTTTTGTGTTTGAAAATCAGCATAGGAGGCAGCTTGGTTCTGTCGGCACAACAAGCTAGAACAGCTGTATAACGGCTCTTTTCACTAGTTTTATTTATTTATCGATTTTTAATGTCATCAAGGCCATCCTAGTTTTAGTCTATATATTGATTGGGCAATGTTGCTTTTCCTCTATATTTTTGCTCAGAATAATAACATTCGAGAGTGCCCTATTAGTGAATCCTTAAATTTTCTGGTTGGTGTTTAGTGTTTTTACATGATAGGCGACTATGTTGAACTGTGTTTTGCTATGCCAATAAAGGTATTCTTTCTCTCTCTCTCTCTCTCTCTCTCTCTCTCTCAGTTCTGTTACTTGGTACACCAAATTAAAGAGGGACTTCATCCATATTTGCAATCTGTCCCAACTCAAACTGATGTGTCTGCCGGCATTGAATGATGAAATTTGAGTGTCTTCTGCTCATCGCTTTCAGACATCTTTTGGGCAAGTCTGGTGCGTGTGCGCATGCTTAGTCTATTCCGTTTCATGAACCTGAAGCACCAATTGTGTCCTCCTTTGAAATCAGTAACTTCTTTTTCATCAGCAATTTTTCTTGCCTCGTGCTGAACCATCTTTGTGGACACAGGAATTCCAACTGCCCTTTGCTCTTCTATCCATATCTTCAATTCCTTCTCTAAATCAGGCCATTTTGCTGACTTGCCTCTCATGGCCTTCTTCCGCCGTGGCATTTTGAGTAAGGTTTCTTCTTTCCGTAGCCACTCTCGGATTGTTTTCTCAGTTGGAGGAGGACCAAACGTACGTTCAGCAGCACGATTTCCATTCACTTTTGCAAACTGGATCACTTTTAACTTGAATTCAGCACTGTACGAAAATCTTCTCTGAGCCATTTCTGGGCAGAACGTGTCTTTAGGTTACAATTTGCCAACAAGCGCGAAAAAAATGCCTCCACCCCCCCAAGGGCGGACCTAATGAAAAATCGCACCCATGGCGCCCAATGAAAATGCGCTACCCAGCGCCCTGCCCCCCTCTTAGAAGCAGCAGGGGGCGCTAGGCAGTGCTGCGTTCTCCGTGCTCCCGCTGGCTCTTTAAGGCAAGTGGGAGTGCTGCCCTCCATTCTTCACGCTCCCAACGGCTTTTTAAGGCAAGCAGGAGCACGAAGAACGCAGCGCTGCCCGGCCACTTGCCTTAAAGAGCCGGCGGGAGCGCAGAGAATAGAGGACAGCGCTCCCGCTTGCCGGCTCTTTAAGGCAAGCGGGAGCGCTGCCCTCCGTTCTCCCGCCGGCTCTTTAAGGCACGCAGCACTGCCTGGCACACCCCTTGTATAAGACGCACCCAGTTTTTAGCACCCCAATTTTTGGAAAAAAGGTGCGTCTTATACTTGGGGAAATACGGTAGGTCCCAAGTACCACACAATATTACATCCAGAGTCACCTGTCCTCTGGTGGGCTCCATGACTAGCTGCTCTAAGGCACAGTCATTCAGCACGTCAAGGAATCCAGTCTCTCTTTCTTGACCAGAGCACCAGTTGACCCAGTCGATATGAGGATAATTGAAGGCCCCCAGGATTACAATCCTGTCTCTCTTGGTCAATGCCCTGATTTGTTTCCTCATTTCAAGGTCACCTTCAACTTTTTGATCCTGAGGAGGATAGCACATCCCCACTATTACATCACTCTTAGGCCCTGGTAGTTTAACCCACAGTGACTCAATGGTGGAGTCCGGCCCACTTTCAGTTTCTACTCTGCTGGAGTCTATCCCCTCTTTGATATAGATGGCCACCCCTCCGCCAACACGCCCTTCCCTGTCCCTCCTATAGAGTTTATAGCCTGCGATTGCAGTATCCCACTGGTTCTCTGAATTCCACCAGGTTTCCGTTATGCCTACTATATCAATGTTTTCCCTAGCCACCAAACATTCCAGTTCCCCCATCTTTGCTCAGAGACTTTGGGCACTTGCATAATAGCACCTATATATGGGGTTTCCTAAGGAGGGACTCTTATTTGATCCCTTTTCCCCACCTCTCTTTCTACTGGACAAACTGTCAGTTACATTCCCCTTTGAAGTTCTATTTCCTACTCCTCCATTACTCAGTGGTACTCCTCCACCCTCCTCTTCCCGTAGGGATGAGGAGTTCCGAACCAGATGCCACTCGGCTCCTGTCGGCTTTCCCCCAGGGATCAGTTTAAAAGCTGCTCTGCCACCTTTTGAACGTTAAGCCCCAGTAGCCTGGTTCCATTCTGGTTCGAGCGAAGCCCATCCCTCTTGTACAGGCCTGGCTTGTCCCAGAACGTCCCCCAGTGCCTAATGAATCTAAACCCCTCCTCCCGACACCACCGTCTCATCCTGAGCTCCGCCTACCTAGCTGGCCCTGCGCGTGGAACGGGTAGCACTTCTGAGAACGCTACCTTGGGGGTCCTGGCCTTCAGCGTCCTGCCTAGCAACCTAAATTTGGCTTCCAGGACTTCCCGGATACATTTCCCCACATCGTTGGTGCCAACATGCACCACAACTGCTACCTCCTCCCCAGCACTCCTTACCAGCCTATCTAGACGAGACGTGATGTCCATGACTTTCAATTATGGAAGCTTCATTGCCTGTCACAGCTTCTCTAACTTGACTTGTTAGCCATGGAGCTACCCTCATGGACCTAGCCGAGCCCTTCTTTCTATGTGGTATATATTCTGGGCCTCTACTGTGGTTGCTTTAAACAGCCTCCATGCAACTTAGAGAGATTGGACTCTTTTTGCCTCCCCTTTCCATTTCTTTCCAACTAAAAGACCTTAAAGAGTATGTGGGGCCAAGCTCAGTTCTGCAACAGGGAAGCACAGCAGGCAACAGTGAGGGCAAAGGTTCCAGCCCCACTTCTAAGGTGCAGTCCTGACAGGGAGAAATAGGAGGAGGAGGAGGGGCTCCTGCCCTTGGTTCCTACGTGCAGGGAGAAAGGGCATCCTTACCCTGCAGAGAGGCCACGATCCTGTAATTCTCCAGCATGACTTCCCTGTACAGAGCCTTCTGGCCTGCATCCAGCAGAGCCCACTCCTCCGCCGTGAAGCGCACAGCCACCTCCTCGAAGGACACCGCACCCTGGAGGGAGAAAAATGGCCTTCCTCACAAACAACGTCTCAACTTTTGAAAAGAGTAGTTTGTAAGAGAAATGTGGCAGCAACTGAGTGTTTTCTGCAGTACATTTGGGAAATGAGACCAGTTGGCTGCCTGTTTTTTTTTTCTCGTTTTTTTTTGATGGAGCAACTGCCAACCCTCTGACATGCACAGTGTCCTGAAGGGAACACCAGACGCTTCATTGAGTGGTCACAGCTCACACAGTAGCCCAAGAGGCAGGACGACCAACAAGTCATGGAAAAGCAGTCTAGGAAACACTGGCAGACCGTGTGTATATTTAGGCTACGATCATATCCACACTTCCTTGGGAGTAAGCCACATTGACTGTAATTTACATTTGAGTAATACACCAGCCTCTTAGTCACATATGCAACAAGAGTAACTTAACTTTATTTTCATCAGATTTGGGAATTTCATATTCGTTTTTGCAAAGTACGTAGAGTTGCTGAATCTCTGACATAGAGGCCATCTTTCTCCAGAAGTTAAGCCTCAGAGCCAGGAGGACATGATCTCCCACCCACCGCCTTTGGCACGGCTGAGAGGAAGAAGAAAGTCTCAGGGTTTGATCCTAACCGGGACTTAGGCCAGCAAAGTTGGGCCAGCACCAGGGGCACCGTAAAGCACCTTTGGACCACTCTTGGAGTCAGGGGAGATGGCACAGATCTGGGTGTCTCTCTCTGACTCAGAGAGGGGTCCAAACATCGTTTACAGTATCCCTTGTGCCAGCCACACACCAGGTTGCACAAAAGAGAATACCAAATACTCCAGGCTCTCCTTAGGAAAAAAGCGCCTGAGGGGGAACGTGAATGACATGTACAAAATGATTCATGGGATGGATAGAGTGGATAGAGGAATGTTCTTTTCCCTCTCTTGAAACACCAGAACCAGGGGGCATCCACTAACAGTGAGTGTTGGGATAGTCTGCACAGATAAAAGAAAATGCTTTTTTACCCAGTGGATAATTGATCTGTGGAACTCTTTGCCACAAGAGATAGTGCTGACATCTGGCCTAGGGGCCTTTAAAAGGGAATTTCTGGAGGAAACGTCCATCCTGGGTTACAGGCTACGATGGGTGGTGCAACCTTCTTATGTTAGTAGTAGGCTACTTCAGAATACCAGATGAAGGGGAGTGGCAATGAGATGCAGCTACCTAGTTGTCTTGTGTGCTCCCTGAGATGCCTCTGTGGGATACAGGAAGCTGGACTAGATGGGCCTTGGGCTGTTATCACCTAAATATCTTGAGTTACCCTATTCCTGTTCCACACATAAAAGCAGACCCCACACAGTTTAATTGGAAGAATTTATACCCTGCCTTTCCCACACTGGAGCAAATGGCCAAGTCATCTTACATACCTTTTTTCAATGGGGTTTTACACATATACAGTACTCTGTGATTCACTGAATCCTCAGTCCCAGATGCAGCCTTCACAGTGTGCTTCTCTCCTCTGGCTGCCTGACTTTGAGCTTCAGCAACCAATCGTAAAAACATTCAGTAGTGAGGGATTCTGCCCAGGTTCACAAACACTCTTCTTCTGAGTGGAGAATAGAGCTGTTCCTGGCTATCAGAGCTTTTCCCCCCACACTGCTATACCTCGCCATTGTCAGAGCCCATTGTGTTTGCCGCCCCCTACAGCCCCCTCCCTCCGCCTCTGGTGCAGAAATATATTTTATAACACCAGACAAAAAGGCTTCCGTCAAGGCCTGTGACAGAAAAAGAGGCCGTTTCTTCCATGTTGCTACGGTGATCTGCCCCTTACCTGAGCAGGCTGCAGAGTTGCTGATTCTGCTCCAGACCAAAGAGGAGACGGTCCGGATCGTGACCCCGATGCCATCCCACTGCCTGCAAGGGAGACAAACGTGATGGGGAGACATTGACTCTTCGTTTTCAGAGTAGGCTACTTCAGAATGCGAGGCAAAAGGGAGTGGCCACAGGATGCAGGTATCTAGTTGTCTTGTGTGCAGCCTGGCGCACCTGGTGGGGCCACTGTGAGATACAGGAAGCTGGACTAGATGGGCCTTTGGCCTGATCCAGTGGGGCTCTTCTTATGTTCTTAAAGTTCACGTGCTTATGCAATACTCCTCTTGTTTGTTCTATAAATTTGGTTCTGACTCAGAAATGCCCAAATGGGGTGAGCGCCGCACATCCTGATTCATCCCCTCCTTCTTTTGTCACTCCGTCCCCACTTCTTCCCCCTCTGCCTCCCTCCCTCCCTCCCTCCCCTCTGTGAAATCTCCTGGCTTAACTGGCTCTTTCCAAGCCTTTCCTGGCCCACCAGGACCCGCCTTCCCCGCACTCTCTTCCGCCCCTGTCCAGGCCTCCTGCTCTTTCCAAAACTGAGTCCCAAAGGAGGAGATTGAGCAGCACGGCAGGCTAGTGCTGTGTCGCATCCAGGTGAGGTCCTCTAATTTGGACCATCACAGCTGATGTGGGCGGGAAACCTGATTATCAGATGCAGAGAGTAGAAGCTGTTCAGATACAAGGGAGGTGTCTTGGCAGGGCTGCTTCCCGGAACAAACGTTTCAATCCTCGGTAGAAGCCCAGTTGTCTCTGTAAGTGGAGGGACACACACACACACACACACACACACACACACACACAGAGGTATCCTGCTGAGACACACACCTTGAAAAATCGCCCTGCTTTGTCCTTCCATCTTTTGGAGAGATCAGCTCTCTAATGAACTCTCTGGTTGGAATGGATCAGGCTTGGATGCTGGAAGGATCCTTTTCCGCAGCAAAATCCAGCTCTGGGTCTTCGGATTTTGATCCCACCACCTGCCTCTGTTAGAAGCAAAACACTGTGTAAGAGCAGACCAAAACTTAGCATGCAATGGGGGGGGGAGGGTTGTGCCAGCTCTTCTCAGCCCCTCCCCCTCCCTGTCTGCCTTTGGGCTCACCAGAAAGGGCTGCTGACCCCACTCACGTGCCTCTGCCCCTCCATGGGCTTCTCTCCCACCTATTTCTTTCAATCTACGCCTTTACACACACACCCCTTTGCCCCCAACTGCCTTTGGACTCACCAGGCTGCTGCTGACCCAACGCACATGGGTGAGAAAAGCAAAGGAAGGGGCGGAGCAGGAAGTGGCTTCCCCGTTCCCCCCTTCCACCCCCACCACCCCAAGGAGGTTTAATCCAAGTAGGTTAGATACACTGGAGAGGACACGCCTTAAGAATTAATAGGAGCCAAATGAAGCCAGGGGGCGGGCTTAGCAGCCATGTTAGGTGACTCAAAACATTCCTCATTCCAAGCATTTCAGATTGCTTTGCTCGTACTGTTTAGGACTGAATAGTTTACTCCTGAAATAAAAACTTACGAAAATAAAAACGTGTGATCGTGTAGAAACATTATTGGTAACCATATTATGATTTAATATGCACTTACAAGGTTAAATTCTGCATAATTTTATTACTGAACATACCGGACGAAATGCTGTCTATTTAAACTCAGATTGCACTATTTTGACAGACTTTATTTAAATCTACACAAGCAAAAATAAAGTGTGAACGGGAAGGAAAGAAAAAAAAGGGGAGGGTGGGCAAAAATTAGATAAATATATAGGGAAATTACATTAAAATCTCTTCATAACATAGGTTGTTGGCAATATGAGAGTAATTCTTTTTTACTTCTATACTATTAAGAGTATTTTTTTAAACTTCTACACTCCCCCCCCAAAAAACAAATTCTGTTAATGTTCAGAATTTCGAGAATATTACAGTAGAAAATGGAAGGTGGGGGGAAAAATATAAACGGGGAGGGGGAAAAAAGGAGGGGGGAAATATTTTTTTTCTTATCTAGACCATTAACAGTGAGTGTCAGAAAATGGTGAATAAGATTGCTAGGAACAACAAGAAATTACACAGCTTCAAAAATAATGCACTCACTGTTTCAGTTAACAGTAGTTTTATTGAACCGATGTAATGTGAATACATGAATCTTTCCGTGGAAATTAAATCCCATTTTTCGTACAGCGATTGGCACACCCGTACGCAGAACACGCAGACATGCTTAAAGACGTTGAGATTACCTTTCACACACGTGCAGGGAGGTTTTTATTCGTGAATTCGCGGCAATCCTCCTCCTTGGCGGGAATGATCTGAGTCAGCCATATTAGTATATCCATGGCTTCAAGAAAACGACGTCATGTCGTCTCCTGTTATCTAACCTGATCTAACCCACTTGGTTTAATCCTTCTTGCACCACCCTGATTCGCCCCTCTAGGAATCCCGAGTCGCTTCCTTTAACCCTTAGAGAGCCGTCAGGATGGCAGGCTGGACCCTCCCGCTCCCAGAGCAGGCAAGGAGGCGCGTCTCCTCCGCTGCATTCCTCCGCTGCAGCCGCCGATGCTCCGTGCGTGACCAGGACTCTGCGGGGCAGTCGGGCTTCTCCGGGGCTGATTCTCCCGGGATCTCTTTCCCCCAGCCCGGCACCCTGGCCTGGAGGATTTTGGCAGGACAGTTTGCGGGGGTCTCCCGGCAGGATTCTGCGAGCAGCACGAAGGGGTCGGCCAGGCACAGGCGGAGCAGGGCGCACATCACGGGGACCCACGCGGCCTTTCGTGGGGAATCGGTGGAGAGAAGGGGGCTGAGTGCAAGCGAGGGGTGGATGCAGGCACTGAAAGTCTTTTCCCCACACCTTTTCTCTGCTATGAAGGGCGTTGTAGAGTTACCAGATGCAAACTGGGACAGAGTGCCTCTGCCTTTATATTAACCACTGCGTAGAAGAGGGAATTGGGGCAGGTGCAGCTCATCATGGAAGGGCTTCCAAAGCTGCACCTGCCACAATTCCCACTTCTATACAATGGTTGAAGGTAGAGGCACTCTGTCCCAGTTTGCATCTGGTGACCCACAGTGGCTTACAATAAAAACAGATTGAAAACATCTGCACAAACAGGAACATTAAAGCGACAGTGATGGGGAGGGGAGCTTGGTGGGGGAGGAGAAGCTGAACCTGCCCAGGAGAGGGGAGGTCAGCCAGGCAACAGTCCAGGGGAGGCCTCCCCACCTTCCCATTCCTTGTGGGCCCAGAAACAAGGCCTTCCTTGCAGGGTGTCAGGAGAAGAGCTCCAGCCAAGCTCCGACCGGTGAGTTTCCTGTGTGGAGAGAAGGTTTCTGGGTGAGCATTCAGGGATGTGTCCCCTGACCTGGAATCTGCTGTGATGTTATCTCTGGCGCCTTGGAGACAACTCAAAAGGAATGCTAGTATTGGAGAGCTGGGGGACAGGGATAAGAGATGCCCAGACTTGGTAACATTTTTGGGCTCTTGGAATTTTCAAAGGTGAGCGTTTGCCCTCTTTTGAGGCCCTTGGAAACTAGTATTGGAGAGTTGGGGGACAGGGAGAAGCATCAAAGTCACCTTGTTCGATGTCTTTTGAGGCGGGTGCCCCGATTGGATAACTGTTTTGGGTCTCTAGAATTGACAGTGCGGGGTATGAGATATCTTTCAGTTTAATAAGCTGCACAAGTCTCTTTCCAATCCCAAGCCCATGTTTCCTGCCTCTGAAGGCTCCATGAACAGGCCGCCACATGCTGCATAGCTGAGAACATAAGAGGCATTGACTGGGCACTTATGTTGGCATTTGGTGGTTTGACTGATGTTATATGCTGTCATATTTAAACTTACAGCTCCCAGTTCAAGCCCTATTAAAGTAGATAAATTTTATTCTGGGAAGTGCACATGCACGAAGGAAAGATTGAGCACCTGTACTGGGTGTGATCAGCGATGGGATCTGCAAATTGAGAAGGGGAACGCTGGGTGGGACTTAGGCGGGACTTACACATGATTGGCAGCCCATCCGCAGCATTCCGTGGCTGCCCTGGCCTGGGGGGGGGCTCCTGCTTGCCGCGGACGACGGGTGGGGGCACACTGGGTGCCTGGGCGAGCAGCGGTGGGACGCGCCAACCGGTGGCAGCCCCCCCAGGCCAGGGCAGCCGCGGAACGCTGCGGACAGGCAGCCAATCACATGGAAGTCCTGCGTAAATCCCGCCCAGCGTTCCCCTTCTCAATTTGCAGATCCCATCACTGGGTGTGATGGCACAAGAGACATCCACATCACACTGCCCATAGCTGGGATGATCTCCCTCACTTGGATAGGATCACTTTCGTTCCCCTCTCTACCTGCCTTTCCCCGGTCTGTATCATTAAAAGTGAAAATGTATTTACAGTCGCTCAGGCACTTGGCCCATGGGAATGGAGGAACGATACCCGGTAGTCTCAAGCTCAAACCGGAAAGGAAAAATCTCATCATCCGCTTGTTCATAGGACACTGTTGCCAGTGAAACTCCTAACGAAGCCTGTGATCTATACCACGGGTCATGTGCATACATTGTTTTTTTTCCCAGGGTCTGTTATGATACAGAATAGGAATTTTTTTACCTACACATGTACAAATGCGACCCGGAGCCTGGTGTTGTTTGCGATGTTGAAGTTGCGATGAAGTTGCGATGTTTGCTCATAATTTCCTTTCTATGGTGCTCACACATCCAACAGTTACTCAGGTTTGTGTAAGACAGTAACTTGTTCAGAACTGGGACATGAGGACGAGGGAGGGCAATTCCCCATCTTATGGTACATGCTGCTAGGAGGAGGGATACCACAAAACTTTTCATAATGGAAGCACGGAAGTCCTATAATTCCCAACACTATTAATATAACTACAAGAATATATTCCCAGCTACTCAACATAACCCCCAGCGCCACCTCCACTACCACTGAGGTCACAAACACAAGCCATGCAATTATCCTTGAGCATAGGAGTGTCTCCAAAACACATTGCCTGGACCAGGGAGTAATCCTTTTTTTTTTTTTTTTTTTTTAATAATTTTTATTTTTATTAGGATATGGGTAAGGGATACATGAAACACATGGGGATGGGTATGACTAGGTACAAACACCAGGCAAAACCATTGTTGTGCATTCCATCAATCTTAAACATACACAATTACTACATCTTTTATAACTTCTTAAAACTATTTCCTAACAACATTCGCTATATATTCAAAGATTTTCCAATATAGTTTCTGAATTCTTTGTCTAACTTCTTCTCTCAATGTATTGTATCAATCCAATCATAAAATGGTTTCCAATATTATCTAATTTTATTTATCTTTCTCTCAAACTTTCAGTTAATAGTGTATATCCATCTCTGCAATTTCGTAAATCTTATCTATTACCTGTTCCAGATTTGGAGTCTTGCCTTTTTTTCCATTTTTGTGCAAATAGTATTCTAGCTGCAGTTATCACATGTATAATGATATGTCTCTTGTTTACATCCTGTATATCTGTTAATATATTTAATAAAAACAGTTCTGGTTGACCAGGGAGTAATCCTTATTGGTCCTTAGTTTATGCAACAGAAAGCGCAGTCATAGACAAAGTAAATTTCTTCTCCCGGAACGTTAATGATAGCCTGAATGGGTTTCCCTGGGCCTCCTGTGATTCTACTGGTTTCAGTTAACACCTATATATTTACACTGACTTGCTTTGCATAATAAGTATGGTACACAGAATGAGGGCAACTATACATACTGATCATGTATCCTTCTTCTAACACATGATCAACAAAGGTTGAGTATGCAAGCACGCTAGGTAGGTGTTGGAGAGGAAGATGACTCATTTCCCATTGAGTTGCACCGTGCGTAAACTGACCAGCTTCCGGGTGTGGTCAGAGCAGGGTGGGCCGATCCTCAAGCTTCCACTGTGCAAACTGACCAGCTTCCGGGTGTGATCAGAGCAAAGTATTTTTCTTTCAGGGCCTGCACTTTCGAAGCTTCAGCTTTAGGTCTTTGGACTCAGCAACATGCCACTCCGGGGTTGCCCTCTTTACTCTAGTGTGGAGTCACGCTTTTATTCCTGCTACCTTTAAAGCAGTTGGAGCTTGTGCTTTTAGTGGCTCTGCTTTTCACCCTTTTACCCACACATAGTCCCTTGGTTGGTATCCACGAGCTCTTTCTACTGTAGGGATGGGTTTATTTTCTTCCACCCACCTATGCATTTTATGCAAGGCCTGTCCCTAACGCTTTAGGTCCTCTGCCACCTGTTGGTCCCCTATTTTTTGCAAATGGGGCAAGAGAGGATGTGTGGGGGCCTTCCAAACAACAGCTCAAAGAGGCTACAATAAGCAATTCCCTTTCATGGTGTATTTCGTACCCTGCATAGGCTATAGGTAGCAACTCCTCCCAATTCTTTGTTCCCGATTCCATTATCAATTTAGTGAGGTGTTGCTTAATAATGGAATTCATCTTCTCCACTTTTCCACTGGCTTCCGGGTGCCAAGCTGAATGTAGTCTCCAAGAGATGTTTAAAACTTTCGCTGTGTCCTCTACTACCTCTGCCACGAAACTGGGACCATTGTCCGATTCTGCCCTTCATCCATCATGGGAAGGGATCTGTTAACCAAATCGAAAGCCACAATGCAGGAGAGATTTGTTTCCTGTTCCCCTAACTTTTTAACTGGCATCCCAGTATCCATGATATCTGTGGATATCTGAAACCATGGATACCGAATCAGTGGATACCGGGGCACCCCTGTTTAACGCAGGCCACCCTTTCAGCCACACCACGTCTGCTGAGGTGTCACTTCACAGATCAAGCGCTCTGGCGAAGTGACACTTTGGCAGAAGCAGCACTGCTGAAAGGGTGGCCTGCATGATAATTAGGCTCTCCCAGCAGCACTCCTGCCTCTTGACTTGCACAATCCCGCATAGCATTCCCTGCCTTCCGAGACCTCCTTACGTCCAGTGATGTCATGCACCCACTACACACCACTACGTGAGTACCGGTTCCTAGAAGTTGAGCTGGCCCCGCCCACTCGAAGCTGGCCCCGTCGGCTGGTTGGCTTAGCAGCTGCGCATGTGTACTGCACGCCCGCAGCCGTTGCCTGCACTTTCTGTGAGGAGGCAGGCAGGCAGGTAGCGTGGTGGTGCTCCTTGCCGGCTCCTTGCATTTAACATTAATATAAAGCTAAATGGCTCCCTGCCCCAAAAGGGCTCACAATCTAGTACAGTCTAGCCTGCTATTTAACCAGGGGACAGTTGAAGCAAAATATGTATATACACATCTCTAGAAAGCAAAGCAATAGAAGTTAAATCAACACTAACCACAAGCTGAAGTTATTACAAACATGATCACATCCATGGCAACAATCATAACCTCACTTCCTGTCATGACATCACTTCCGGCTATGACCTCACTTCCTGCCACAACATCACTTCCGGATTGTGATGTCACTTCCAGTGGGTGGACCCCAAAAAGTGCCAATCAAAACTGAGTACCTGTTCCTAAATCATTTGGATGACACCACTGCTTACGTCTCTTCCTCCCAGAGCCTCAGCAGAAATGGCGCTTCTGAAAAGCAGTGCTGGGAAAACCCAATTATCACACAGATCTGGCCCATGGGTCTGATGATCAACATCTCTGGTTTGGAACTGCATAGGCTAAAACCAATGCTTTGAATTGGCCCCAAACCAAATCGGAAGCCAGTGAAGTTGGGGACACAGCAATTTCATGCACTCAGGAAAATCAGCCCCCCCCCCCCGCTTCATTCTGCACTGAGTGACTTGGGCTAGACAGAGAGCACAGGAAGAGCAATTCACAGCGAGGAATCAGCCCGCACTCTAGGCATTTATATGGTTTCTCCCCGGTGTATTGCACAGTTCAGCTTGAGTTGTCACTGAACCTTTCCACACTCCAAGCCTTTATACAATTTTTTTCCTGTGTGCGTTCTTTGATGCAAAGTCAGCTTTGAGCTCTTTCTGAAGCCCTTTCCACACTCCACGCATTGATATGGTTTTTCCCCTGTGTGAGTTCTGTAATGCACAATTAGGCTTGAGCTGTCACTGAAGCTTCTTCCACACTCCAAGCATTTATACGGTTTCTCCCCTGTGTGGGTTCTTCTATGCAAAGTCAACTGTGAGCTTTGAGTGAAGCTCTTTCCACACTCCA
>JAJKFI010011863.1:0-11910 GCA_029204185.1 Lerista edwardsae
GGTACTGCATTGCAGTTGGGCTGGAAAATTGGATAGGATTGGGCCTTGAGTCCTCTGAGTTACATGCAAATAGTCTGATGCGGCACACTGCAACAATATATGCGTAGTGTTTCATACAGTCAGATTTCTAACTTGTATGTTTCCACTTAGACCATATGTTTGGGCTTTGCTTGATTTAGTGCTACTAATTTTATTTAGTAGGGGACTTAAAATTTGATTTAAATGGGCAAAAAGATAATTACTTCTCCTACTGTCTAAGTTCAGTCCTAGTAGACATAAAAATCATATAAAAGTAACAAAAAAAAAGACTTCGAAGGAAGCATGATTATGACTGGGCTGTTAATGTTTTAACCAACACCAAATACCCTCAGTTTTCCTTTTAGCGTGTTCTACTTAGTCAAGGTGTGCAGCTCTGTTCATGTTGAAAATGAAAGCAAAACTCCCCTTGATTTTAAGAAAGCAGGATTGCAGCTTTAGGCAGCAAGCCTCTGCATAATTAGAAGTAAGTTCCACTGGACTTGATTCTGAATATGATTTGGTTACACCAACTTCTCCTTAAGTCTACTTCAGTCTTGTGCCAGTGAATTCACTAGCAGAAGTCTGAGTAGACCCCCCTCTGTGCTGCAGAGCCTTAAACCCAGGTAAGGAAATGAATATTCCCCCAATCAGAGGAGGCCTCCGCAACTGCCACCCATCAGCAGCATGCAGCAGTAACCATTTTGGTACCGCTGTGTTGGTGGTGGTAGTAAATAGATAGGTCTGTGCGCTTGGTTCCATGGGCCTTACTTCTGAGTAGGCATGTATAGGACTGCACTATTAGTGCTCTGCAGTCTACATAGGCAGTACAGATACCGCAAGGAAATCATACAAGGGTTTCTGTTCCTGGAACCTCCACATATATTGAAATCCCTGGGCGTTGAAATCTGCTGATTCAGGGATCCCCAAATACTCTGAACACAATTGCAACCATGCCCCTTTCGCACCTGGAGGATGTCCTGAGGGCCAGGGAGGGCGTGTGCTTCTGTTTTGGGGGAAAAAAGCAAACTCGTTTCTTGGGGGAAACCAAAGTGATGTTTATTATGCCTTATAAGGTATTCTGAGGTTTGAAGAAGTCTGCATGGGGACACATCTCCAGTCACATCCAGACAGTCCAGGATGGGCCCAAATGCATTGATGGGTATATGGATTGTGTAATTCGCAGATCCCAAATCCATGTATATTGCAGGCCCACTTGTAATCTGTTACACTAAAAAAAGCATATGGTGACATCCAGGATGCCCCAGTATAAACAGAACAATGTTTAGAAATCCATTTAATATCAGTTAAATATTGATTCCCTTTCTCTATTTAGAAATTGCAGTGTCATCTTGATTATTAGTGAAAGCCCAGAGATGGATCTTAGCCCAAACAGAAGAGCTAAAGCAACACTGGATATTGTTTCAACAACAATTGCAACAAACTACAACAGCACCTGAAAATTTGTCTTACTAATTACAAATACAGGGTTCTGTTAAATATGTAGGATCTGTAAGTTGAAAATTGATGGCTGAAATCTGTCAATATTTGACTGGAATGTTTCCATTTAGAAACTGTATTTTTAAAGCTAGTTTTCCACATTTCTCACATATAAGTTATTTCCATGCCAGAACTCTTTAGTACTGCTGAGGGACTGGTTTTCCACAATTAACTGGGAAATCAGTGGTGGTATCTAAAGCGGGAGGAACCAGAACTCTGGGCGGGACGTACGGTTGATTGGCAGCCCGTCCGTTCGGTTCCGCCGCCTGCCCGCCCACCCGCCGTGCGGGCTGCCCCCGGTTGGCGCGCCCCACCGCTGCTCGCCCAGGCACCCGGTGCGCCCCACACACATCCCCCCCGGGCGAGCAGGCACCCCCTCCAAGGCTACCCCTTCAGACTGCAGTCCCCTATGCCCCCCCCCAAAAAAACAGGGGAACATGAAACAGCGTATATGACATGGCAGGGTTGCACTGGAAGAGCAGAATCGTTTTGACGATTTTTCCCCTCCTACTGCAGAACTCTATGAAACTTTCCATGCCACAAACAACTTTTGGGGAGTTTCAGGGGACTTAGTGGAGGCAGGTTAGATGCATTGTGTGAATCTGGTTGCATCCAAATCTCTGTGAAGGCAATACAATAATAATTTCTAGCATCTTATAGCTGATTGATTTAGAAGCAGTTTGCAGAAAGAAGGAAAAAAACTCTGGGAACTGCAGCAGCATACAAAAGTGATAATATGACTGCAATCCTACACACACTTTCCTGGAAGTAAGCCCCACTGGATACGATGGGATATCTGATAAGCATAGGATTGTGCTTTTTTTTAAATACCTGGGCCATTCAGCCTCTTATATGTTAGAGGAGATGGCATTCAGAGCACAGTCCTATACTGGCATTGTGTCGGCGCTGCACTCTTGCATCGATCCAGCGCTGTTGCAAACATGCCATCAGACGTGTCTGCATCAGTGAATCAGGCGCTGGACCAATGCAAGCAGCAGCGCCGGAGCTCAGGCACCACTGTGCCCATCAGCAATGCCAGCTGTGCACCGGTCGAGGGCTGGCAGTGCTCAGTTGGCACAGGACCTCGTGGAAGGTGTGCCAGAGACATGCCAGGGCCGTAATGGGGCAATGCAATGGTTAGTGACAGGGGCGGCGACAGCCAGCAGCTATTGTTTCAAATCCTATGCTCCGTCCCCAGCCAGCGCGGCCCCAATTCAGACTGCTGCTGCAAACATTCACCTGCGCCTGCAAATCTGCAGGTGCAGATCTGAGCAGCCCCACAGCTGGCTGGGGCTTACCTAAGTGCAAGAGGAAAATATACCCTTGCCCTGCGCTGAGCTGCTGCTGCCTCCTACTGGGCTTAGGATACAGCCCTGCTGTGCCGGCCTTGCTATGCCGGCGCAGTTTAGGATTGAGATGTGAGAACGTTAACAAGAAATGGACAGCAGAGGAAGAAGACAGACAGCACAAACGCTAGATTCTGCTTCCCGTTAGCATTCTCACTGTCATCTCCTCTAGTGTTCCCTCTAGCAGCTACAAGTCTAGGTTTTCTTTGTTTTCTTCCTTTCCCAAGGTGTTCCAAAGCAAATGAAGAAAAAGTTGAGCTTTGTAAAGTGCTTGCAAATGAAGAGAGGTGAATTATGAGCATAACAGAAGAATCTGAAAGGTTCACTACTGTACAATGTTTTGGATACTTGTGGTAGCA
Organism: Lerista edwardsae; assembly: GCA_029204185.1. Taxonomy (NCBI): domain Eukaryota; kingdom Metazoa; phylum Chordata; class Lepidosauria; order Squamata; family Scincidae; genus Lerista; species Lerista edwardsae. The sequence goes on from JAJKFI010011863.1 coordinate 3,221, forward strand.
GGAAGAATGTATCCCCAGAAGATATAGGGGGCACCTTAGCAGCTGCATTCTACAAAAGAGATTATGAAAAAATTAACATCCAATTTTCCAAGTAAATTATTCAAAGAAGTGTTTTTAAAAACAATTTCATTTAAACAATCACAACTTATTTTAATTTATCAGTAATTACTCAATTCAGTTGTTTTTAGACTATCATTGTGTGCAAAAATATAACTTCCATTTCCACATACCCCAATTTCACTTCTTTCAATTCCTCAGTGTATCAACCATGACATTAACTGTCTAAATATTCATAACCTGAAAGTTATACACAATTCCTATGGCTATTTATTCTCCTTTTAATCCACCTAGTAATAATGGTACTTATTTTTTTTCAGCTAAAGTGGAATTAAAAACAACAACACTCAAATGTTATTTTTTAACCAGCAGCACTAGAGAGAAATTCCCAATAAGTAGGGGCAGTCCAAAATGGTAATTGTGCAATATAGCGATATAATGCGAAATTGGGCTCAGACTGGATTAGTTAAAGATCTTCCAGAGTCTGTAGGGCTCTTCAGAATGGCACCAGTGACCAGCATGGGCCCCTTAAACATGGGTATTCTGCCTTAAGACAGAAGCATCTGCCTGCCATTTTGAAGGGGTCAGCACAGGTCGCAGGTGCCATTCTGAAGCGCTGGATTGGCGCAAGAGTGCAACGCTGGTATAGGATTTGCGCTCTCAATGTCACAATATCAACATTGAAAATATTCAATTCAAGACAGTGCTTTCATAAAGATTTTTAAAGGAATTTTTAAAAATGCTGCCCATACATAAACTTATAACTAGCTCTAGTAAACCTATGATTTCCGTATACCACAGTAACAAAATATTGCCTGGTTTGGGGACTATAATCTGAAAGTTATGCATATGAGCACTCATGGGAGAGAATACAGCTGATGGTTTGTTTGTTACTAATAACATGTCCCTTTCACCGCTGAAGAGACAAACTACTGTTTAATATAAAAGAAAGCTTCCTCTATTTGGCAGCAGGAAACAACAGTGATAAACATAGTTCCAATTGATAGTTACTCACACTGATCTGTCCAAAATTCTCCTTACAATTCTTTAGACAGCATCAGATTTCCTTAGGATGTGCAGTCTTATTTTAAAAGTTACACATTAAAGCAAAGTACTTTCTGAGTGTGCAGAAAGTATTGGTGTGTGAATTGCTGTTATTAATTCTATTTAAATAGGGGGAGAGAGATTTTTTTTTGAAGAAAGCTACTGTATATTAATGAAAAAGCAATGACTTACAAACTCTTATGATACAGCTGTTGTAGTTATTGCAGTTAAAATAAAACAAGGACAGATTGTCATAAATACTACTTTACTGGTGGCGAAGTCCAAGATACCTTAAACCCACAGTTCCTTCATTGAAGGGCATTCCTTACCCCAGAGGCAGAGCCAGCCAAAGATGCAAGTTTCCTCTTCCTGAGGCATCCAACCCCTGCATTAGACCTGTCTCTTAAGGTTGTGATAGGCCAAGTTTTTTAAAGAGTTCAGCATTCCTTTCCCTGGTCAGCTGAGGATTTTTCTTTCTTCTCTCAACCCCTGAACCCAGCCCATGAAAGAGTTTATGGCTACAGTACAGTGAATCCAGATTTCCCACTTTCTGAGGACCAAGTACATGCACAACTGTTAGCATGGATCAGAGGGGTGGTGGTCAAGGAATTCACAACAAAGAGCCACTGACAGGGACAACCCCTCAAAGCAGATCTCACAAGAGACCTACAGGTACACTTGAGAAGACGCCACTATGGGCATCCAAAATATAAACACATCAGGAGGCATAGCAGCCCTGTCTCCATGCAATTTGACCCTACCAACAACGCAGAGAGTGACTGATTCACATAGCTCCTTTCCATAAACAGTTGATCTCTCACATGCAAAGCAAGCTCCATGAGTGAACAGATTTCTAGCCACACTTGCCCCAAATTCAGAATGACTGTGCAGGCAAGGGGCATAGATCAAGAGGCTTGGCTCAGTTATTGTTGGGAAATTTATCTGGGCCTTCCTTCAATGGTACCTGGGCCTGAGGGTTGCCCACTGATAAGCATAGGATCCGAAATGTGCTAGATTTGATACAGGATGACCTGGAGGAAGGCCTCAGCACTAGCGCAAAGTTGTTAACATTTAGTGGCATAGTCCCTTCTGCCAGCATATCTTGTGGACATGCCACAGCCGTCACTGCAAGAACATAACAGATATACTGGTGGAATGCTACAACAACATATTTGTACCATCAGTGCAGGTTCAACAGCACTGAGCCTGAAACACAATGGAAGTACAAGTAAGACAAAAGAACGCTACTAGATCAGCTGTTAGAATGCTGCCTGTGCCAAATCCAGTACATTATAGGCAAGGAGCCTTCCCTATGGGCTTCTTGGATCCGAGGAGCCTGCACGGCCCAAATCGACCTCCCTATTGGGCTTAGGATTCGGCCTTATGGCCGATTCCCAAGCCCGCCCACCTCCCGGGCGCCCACCCAGAAATACCCTCCTCCCACCCAACCCATGATGGTGCCTCCCTTGCTTTGGCGCAACCCCGTTGCGTCAACACTGCACGGGTTACAGGATTGCCCTGTCAATGTAGTTACTGGGACTGAAAGCAGCAAAAAGGAGGCATTTGTGATACTGTCTCAAATTGCAGCTTTCGAAGTCCAGATAGTTTAGCATTCCCGGAGAGGCATAAGATGGCTACCAAGATCATATATCAGTGGTTCCCAAACTGTGTGCTCCAGCAAACACACAGAGGCACTGCAGGATGTCCCTGGCTGCATCTTCTTCCCAGCAAGTCTCACACAATCCAAGATGGTGACACCCAGGAGAGCAGGTGAGACCATAGTGGCTCTGTGACCACTGTAAGTTTGGGAACCATTGGAATATACTAAATCCAAGGTCTTACTGTTCTAAGTTTTACTAAAGTTGCTTTTCTGTCATGAAAAATATTCTACAGTTTCATTAACCTGGATCAATGTTAACAGCTGCAGCCTTTGATATCACCTTTTATGCTGTCATTCATTTATTTCTACCCAAGACTATCTACAGTGTACAGATACTAGTGATTGAACCTGAGGCCTACCGAATGAATACTGTACTGAGCTACAGCCTCTCCTCTTGCAGCCTAACAGAATATTTTGTGGATGGAACTCATGAATCAACAGACATTTTTCCTATACTTATTCTTGGCTAATGGTCAGTTCCCCCGCCCCCAAAACTGTCAGAATTTTCTCAACTATGAGAATGTCCCTAGCTGACAATGTCCCATGTTCAGATCCACTAGCTGTCAACTACGAATCTTTTCTAGTATCTTATTTCCATCTGAGGCATCACCAGCAAATTCACCTGCTTAACCAAGACCAGGATCATAAGATCGTAAGAAAAGCCCCACTGGATCAAGCCAAAAGTCCATCTAATCCAGCTTCCTGTATCTCACAATGGCCCACCAGATACCTCAGGGAGCACACAAGACAACTATATGCCAGCATCTTCTTGCCACTCCCCTGCATCTGGCATTCAGAGACAGCTTTCTTCTAAAGTATGATGGTTGCACTACCTATCATGGACTGTAGCCTGCAACAGACTTTTCCTCCATAAATCTGTCCAGTCCCCTTTTAAAGGCACCTAGGCCAGACTCTATAACCACCTCCTGTGGCAAGGAGTTCCACAGATTAATTACCCATTGGGTAAAAAAAGTATTTCCTTTTGTCTGTTCTCACTCTCCCAACACTCAATTTTAGATGATGTCCCCTGGTTCTGCTATTGTGTGAGGGAGAAAAGAACATCCCTCTATCCATCCCATTCCAACTCTAATTTTGTATGCCTCCATCATGTCCCCCCCTCAGGCTTTTTTTTTTCTAGACTGAAGAGCCCTAAATGCTGTAGCCTTTACTCATAAGGGAAGTGCCCCATCCCAGTAATAATGCCAAGACCATTCCCTAATTGTTGGTCCAGCTTCCAAGGTCCTCGGGCCTTTATTACTTTGCATTCCATGAGCAGGGAATTTCTTGATTTTAAAAAATTATTCATTAAAATAGCAAATAACAGTGTTTTTATCCAAATTTTATAGCAAATTGTACAAACGGCACAATAAATAAAGGTGAATAGCCTATAAAGACAAGCAATCACTGACATACACACCCCAGCCAGAAATAAGCTGCTCAAAAATTCCTGAGATGCACTCTGGTTGCTGCTTGGAGCATCAAGAAACTGCTGCTTACTACTTCCGCATTCCATTAAAGTCGTCCCAGCATGCACTGTGAACTATGAGCCTACATGTTCATAGTTTAAGCAAGCTTCCTACTGTTTCTGCCTCTCCTCCTCCTGACCTGACCTCCTTACTGAAAATTATTTGTGGATTCCTCAAAACTGTGTCAAAAATAAACAAAAGTGGAATTATTTTTGTAAAATTGATCTAAATTTGTGTCAAACTCCGTCAAAAATAAGCAAACGCAGTGTTTAATGTTTGGATCTATATTTCATGTAGCGTTTTGAGTAGAAATTCTCGTTATTTAGCATTCTGTGTTGATCACCGAAAAAACCACCCCTATCCATGAAATATGAAACCAAGGAGGTCCTTATAAATACAAGAAATTACAACCATGCCTCGTTATCCACTGGGATTCCATTCTAGAACCTTCAGTGGATACCAAAATCAGGGGATGCTGAAATCAATGGAAAAATAGCTTTAAAACCCACTTCCAGGTTTCTTGCTCCTCCATTGTCGCCCTAGAATGCATGTATTTATTTATAGGATTTTTATCCTGCCTTTCTGTCCCATGGGCACCCAAGGCAGTTTACAAAATATGACATTACAAATTATAACATTAAAATAGAACAACAGTAAAATAAGACAAAACAATATTAAAACAGTATTAAAACAATTTAAAATTTAAAAAGAGCAGGCCCCATGGATCCCATAGTTGTAATTTAAAATTCCAGCCAGCATGTCAGCAATTAAAAGTTTCTTTAAATAAAAAGTCTTCAGGCCCCACTGAAAGATTGCCAAAGAAGAAGCTGTTCTTAATTCTAAGGGGAAGGTATTCCACAATCGTGGGGTCGCCACCAAGAAGACCCTGTTCCTGGCTACCATCCCCCTCACCTCTCCTAGTGGCAGCACAGTCAGAAGGGTGCTGCCCCCTCCAATGACCTGAGAGTACATGTAGGATTGTATGGAAGGAGGTGGTCCCCAAATACCCCAGACCCAAGCAGCAAAGAGCTTTAAAAGTCAAAACTAGCACTTTGATTTGGGCCTGGAAATGAACCGGCAGTCAGCGTAGCCACTGAAGCAATGGCCCAACAGAGTCAAACCGACAAGCCCCAGCAACCACACGGGCAGCCGCATTCTGCACTAATTGCAGTCTTCAGAGGCAGTGCCATGTAGAGCACATTGCAGTAATCTAATCTGGATGTCACTAGGGCATGGGTCACCACAGCCAGGTCTGAGCAACCCAGGTATGGTCGCAGCTGGCGAATCAGCCAAAGCTGAGCAAAGGCTCCCCTGACCACAGCCGCCACTGGGGAGTCCAGGAGCAACTGCGGATCCAGGAGAATTCCCAAGCTGAGGACCTGCTCCTTCAGAGGGAGTGCAATCCCATTCAGAGCAGGGTGATAGTCCAATACACAAGTTGTGGATTTCTGGACCAGGAGCACCTCTGTCTTATCTGGATTTAACTTCAGCTTGTTCATCCACATCCAGCCCCCAACTGCCTCCAGATGCTATATAGACACACCACATATACCACAGGCTGGATAGTGGAATCTAATGGAAAGTAGGAAGCTCAGAAATGTTATTTTTGCTCTTTTTTCCTTATTACAAAGTATTTAAAGAAGGACCCTGGTATCAGTGGTGAGTCAAATCAGTGGATACCAAAGCAGATCTGGAGAGGGCCAAAATAAGGTGAAGTGACACATTCATGATTCTGTGTATACAAAGTGGCATGTTGTGGGTTGGCCACACCGATTTAGAATATAAGCAATGGTGCAAAAGGTTGTTGTTGCTGTTGTTCAGTTGTGTCCGACTCTTCATGACCCCATGTACCACCGCACGCCATGCCTTTCTGTCTTCCACTAGCTTCCAGAGTTTGCTCAACTTCATGTTCGTTGCTTCAGTGACACTATCGAACCATCTCATCTTCTGCCGCCCCCTTCTCCTTTTGCCTTCAATCTTTCCCAGCTTTTTTCTAAGGAGTCCTCTCTTCTCATGAGGTGGCCAAAATATTTGAGCTTCAGCTTCAGTATTTGTCCTTCCAAGGAGCAATCAGGTTTGACTGCAAAAGGTACCATTAACCCCCCCCCCCCAAAAAAACCTGTCTGTACCAATTCTGTTCACAATTATGTCTATTATTGGGGTGGTGGTGGTAGTATACTACTGTACCTTTATATTTTTGAAAGCTGCCTGTCTGCATCTAACAGGTGTTTTCTAGGTGGAAATTCACTGCTTACATTCTGAAATCTCACTGAATGTCCTGATTACAAACGACCCATTCTACAATTCAAAAATCTACATTCTGTACTGAGTCAGTTCCACTAACCCCACAAAATATATCATTTCACAGCTTTTGCATTCCTTTCTAATAGACAGGCAGACAATAAAATGCATGAGCATTGCCGCAAAGTTTAGTTACATTACATCTGTGTTATCTGCCTGTCTAATCAGGCATGGAGAAGGCGTGTTTTCAAGTCGTTAACAACCGAAGTAATTCAGGAGTTCGGCAGTCGATTTTGCAGAGCGCAACGTCTGCAGAATGCATTTATACACACGCAAAATTACGTAGAGATGAGCTTGCTGAGCGGATAAGGTCGAACACCAGCGGACGGTATAGGTGCCTGACACAGCAAAACGTTTTCTCCGAAGTGTTTAGATTTGCAGGATGCTCGCTGCTCACCCAAGCACGCTCGCAAAGACTAAAGTTTTCAACTGCAGAAGTTATCGTTTGTCTCGCAAGACTTACCTGTTCTCTGGAAATGCAAGGCAACGACGGTCTCCTGGACATTTTGCAGCTGCCATAAGAACTGCTAGAAGTCTCCCCCAAGGACACGCAGCTGGATCTCCTCCTGGGTCTAATCACAGGAATTTTATCCTCTGCGCTGCTGGGAGTTCTCGGGTGAGAATACTGGGAAAGTTGCTGCGGCGTCCGGAGCGGCGGGTAGCGCGGGGAAAAGATGCGGCGCTCCCCGCCCAGCAGCGCCAGCAAGCAGCCTGCCACCCCGACCAAGCCGGACAGCAGCGGCCTCAGGGCCGGGGGCAGGGAGCCCAGGCTAGTCAGCGAGACCAGCCACACGAGGCTGGAGAAGACCAAGACCAGGAGGCTCCTGCGGAGCTTGAGGCTGCGCTGCAGGAGGGTCAGCCCAGCCACGGCACTGAGCGTGGCCAGCAGTCGCCCCGCCACCATCTGCAGGTCGGCCGGCGGGGGCTGGGGGGCGTCTTCCTCCGCCTCGTCCTGGCGGGGCAGCAACAGCAGCCAGCGCAGCGCCACCAAGTCCCCCGCGAAGCAGCACAAGGGGAGCGCCAGGAGCCACCAGAGGCCGCCGGGCTCGTCCCGAGACAGGTAGCAGGTGAGGAAGAAGAAGGCGCAGGCGAGGCTGAAGAGGGGGCTGAGGCACTGGCACAAGCCGGCCGCCAGTAACAGCCCGACCGCCGCCTCCGGGGAGCTCCTCCCGGCCGCCGCCGGCGCCGCTTTTTCGCTGTCCCCCCAGCCGAGCCACAAGAGGAGCGCGGAGGCAGCCACGGCGCCCAGACCGAAGAGAGCCCCCCGCCGGTACGCGGCTGGCAGAAGCGAAAGGAAGCCGAGCGGCGGGCTGTGGGGCAGGGGGGTCGCGGAGCCCTTCACGTAGCCGTTCTTCAGGCTGGCCTCGGGGTGAGCGGCGCTGTCCGGAGGCGGGTTGGCAAGCTTGTTGTGTCCCTGCCGAGGCGCGGCGGCGGCTTCTTTTTCTTCCCTCATGGTGTTCGGGGCAGGAGAGGGGAGTTCGTCAGCTTCTCCTCCCTCCCGGCTCTGCCATCCTCATCTTTTCCAAAGAAAGACGCGCTCGGGGCAGCGAGCTCCGCTTCGGGAGCTCGAGGGGCAGCAAAGAGTCCCGACTCGGAGCATGGTGGGTAAAAGGGGGGGAGGAAACGGGAAGAGAAAGGTAAAAGTATCTTTTTCCCTCTCCTCTCACCCTTGAGAGAACTCGCTGTCGCCTCCCAGAGCTCAACGACTATAACGGCCGTTCGCGCGCTTGCCTCCACTCACCCCCACCCCAAGGAGGTTAAATGGTCGAGGGGCGGGACAGTGACGATGGCAGGAGCCAAGGCTTTCTTTTTCCTCGCGCCCCGCCCGCCAGTACGCCTACGTAGGCTACGTAGGCGCGGAGCGGCCACAGAACCCGAGTAGCCCAAATAAAAGGGAGGATGCATTCTAACGGTCGTCAGAAAGTTGCGGGGCGGGGAGGACACTGAAAGGGTTAATCTTCGGAGCCGCGAGTTTCGCTATCTCTTGCGGGGGCGGGGAACATCCATTGCAATGAGGCCCGCCCGCCTTCTCCCGCCCGCGGGGCGGGGGGGAGGAGGGAACAGGTCTGTGGAGGGATCGTGTCAGATTTCCTCAGGGTTCCTTGTCGCTATTGCAAACCTCATCTTCGAGTATTTGGTTGTAGCTTGTTTCTCTCAGAGCG
>JAJKFI010011863.1:12310-28102 GCA_029204185.1 Lerista edwardsae
CTGGCACAGCTCTGTCAATGCTGGAAAGTTGGTTAGGATTGCGCTCTCTCAGCTCTTTGGACGCAAATGTCGATCCCATACTATTTTTAAATTTCTTCACAGCACTTCTTTTTTTCTTTTTCTTTTTTTTAACTAGTACTTAAAAACAGTTTTTCACTTTGAAGCACTTTTGGAAATTTCTCGAAATGAAATGCATAGTAGAAATGTTTGGCTGTAAAAATAAAAAGCAGGAAAGGCACTCTGAAACACCTTGTTAATGAAAAGAGTTAATACAAAAAGAGTTGTCAAGCATAAGGTAAAAGGTTTCCCCACACTGAATGGTCTAGTCGTGACCTACTGTAGGGGGTGGTACTCATCTCCATTTCTATGCATTTTGTCTGAGGACAAGTTCCTGTGGTCATGTGGCCGGCATGACTATACACCAAGGCGCATGGAACGCCGTTACACAGAAGTGGTACCTATTTATCTACTCATATTTTTACGTGCTTTCGAACTGCTAGGTTGGCAGGAGCTGGGACAAGTAACAGGAGCTCACTCCGTTGCATGGTCTCGAGCTGCCAACCTTCCGGTCAGCAGCTCAGCAATTTAACCCACAGCGTCACCATGTCCCTCTTGTCAAGAATATTGCCCCATTAAAAGAATGTTTTCGACATAAGCTGTAAAAGCTGCTTATCACTCCATTCCATCTCCAAATCTAATTTAAACCCCAGTACATGATCTATATACTTGTACCAAGTAGGTCATCAACACACCTAGGTGCGACTCTCAAAACCTTCTCTTGCCTGCTGTACTGTGTTCCCTAGCCAAGTCCTATGTCTCTGAGAAATAACCCACAGGCTTCATCGCGTTCACAGAATCGGCTCTGGATGGTGCATATACATTAAAATGCCTGTTTCTTAAATAGTCCAGCTAATTAGAACTTCATTTCCAATGCATTCAGTTGTGACTTCACAATATATGGGTCTGTCTGGAGCTACATATGGCACCACTTTCACAATGAAAAAATGTCCCTAAACATTGCAAGAGCAGAAACTTTTATATGTGCATGAGCATAGAGTCACAGATGCACAATTTACCTGCTGCCATTCATTATGTACAGCAGGATCATTTTTCATAACTCTCCTCCAAAATCATAGTGCTGAAAAAGCATTTATGTGTGACTGTTTGGTAAGAAATACCTTGTTCCTGAAGCAACTCCACCACAGCATATAACTACCAGTCACAAAATACTTGGCGGGGTTTGAGGGAGAGAAACTGCCACTGAAGAATCCATGCTTAAATGTTTGGCTTGTGCAATGTGTGGTGACGTACTCCATTTACAGTACTAAAGTTGCCCAGACTTCTGGCTTATTAGCAGCCAAGGTCAGCCAAAGCATACATACAACTCTTTTAATTTGTGTCCATAGTGTACTGCAGAAATCTCCTTAACTCATCCCCAAGTTCCACTCTGAAGTTGGGCACAGTGCCGCTTTTCCATTTATAAGAATGCTGAATCCTTGGTCATAGCCCCCCCCCCCCGACCCAAGTTGCACATCTAGCTGACACTGATGATATTCAGCTGAAAATCTCTCCAGAATCTACCTGCACATAAGTATCTGTTCCAGGAAGGGCACGGTGCCAAGCTTTTTGTACAAAGTGCCTGGAACACCTAGTTCCAAGGCAGTCATGATGATCCTAGTGCAATACATAGAACACAGCAGATGGAAGGCTATGGCATACTGCACAAAACCCCGCAGGACTCTTCGTACAAATGTCCATTCCAGAGAGTTAGAGACAGCACTCTAGTCCTATTTCATTTATAAAGGCAGAACAACCTGTTCTTAGGCTACCTCTGAGCAGTCACTATTAAGGTCAGCTTGGATTTGTATAACCCATCTCCATGCTTCATCCTACAGGGGAAAAAAATGCTGACGCTTCATTCAGAAACAAAACCTCTGGATGTTGACTTTTGCAGGTCAAAAGTTTCCCCAGGAGCAGGAGATGACTGTTATAGGGTTCCCTATGCTTATTTTAATTCAGTGTACTTCATCCTTTTTCATGCCATAACCCCAATAATTAATTAAAATATTATTTTATTATTTTCATAAATCTAATTAAAATATTACACTGGGGACCCACTGTTGATCTTGCCCCACTCCCAGGACCATATCCATCCACTCCTTATCAGAACTGTCAACTGCAACCAAATATTCTTATTAGAGAGTGCAGAAAAAGTTACCATGAAGCCTGGTACTAGTGAAAGCTATCTTAGCACAATTGCTAAGAACCTGAGCAGGACTAGAACAAAATATCCTGGAAACCAGATGTCTGCCCCTTTATCTGGTGGTGCTTTAGTCCAGTGGTCTTGAACTTTTTTCATTCCTGTAAGTTGCTATGACCCCACAACTGGCTTTGCGATCCCATTAGGGCCCCGCCCCCCAGGTTGAAGAACACTTTTAATTTGCCTAATCCTACTTTCCCTATCACTTCCATTTTGCTCTGGATGACAAAGATAATTCAAAAGACTATAAACTCAGGCTGCTGTGGCTCCAGGCTATTTGTTTTTTTCAGCTCCTCCTACACAGCTAGTGAAAGGAACCAATGGATTGGTAAGCAGAGGAAAACTGCTTTTTTTGCACTGCAACTATCCTGTTCTCTATAGCTACGCCTTTGAAGCAAGGTTTCTTATCATCATAAATCTTCTTAGGTGATGAATTCCCAGAAGACGATACATACAGGATCACATTTTATGTTATTTTAAGTAATATATTTTATAAATGCTTTTGTTAAATTGCTATCTACTTAGTTGGTCTTATGCGGTGGGAGGGGGGAGTGGCAATTTTTAACACCAAAACCTTGGTTAAGCAGTCATCAGAAAAGAGAGTTCCCCACGCACAAATTCAGGGGTAATATGGAGCACCTTTCTAGCTACCTCTCCCATCTAGGCTATGCCCAGATGACCAGGTTTTCCTCCACAAAGACGCTAGTTGCTATAGAAGCAATCCTGGAAGCGAACTGACCAGACTATCCCCAACTTCTAAGCACACTGACTTGCCCTGGGTAGCAATGGCCTTTGGAAGCCTTTGGAGCAAGGAGAGATCTCTTTGCTATGGACAGAAAGACTGGGAAAGCAACTGGTAAAAATAGCAAAAATGTATTGAGAAAGGTTAAAAAAAAACAAGGTAAAGGTAAAGGATAAAGCAGACAAAAACAATCTTGCAATTCAATTTAAAAGAATCTGAGCCCTATCCTATGCTTATCTAGTGCTGCATTGTATTCTGCAGGGTGAAAGAAGTAGCCAGAGATCTTCTCTGGGCAAGAGCACATCAATTCCTCATATAGAGCTCTGGCAGCCCTGAAGGGTCGACTTGGAGCTGCACTATTCAGCTGGCTCAAACTCTAGGAGACCCATGTCGGGATCCAAGGCTCAAGCATGGGGATACTTTCCAATGGCAGCCTCTGCTGCTGTCCCCACCCCCTCCCAGGACTGATCTACCCTCCGGCCCACCCAGTTTTGCCCTTTCTCCCCACTCACCCCCAACCCTGGAATATGTCCTCGCTGCTTGGCAGGGAAACGTACCACTGCGCACTCCTCCACGGAGTCCAGCACCAGGTGGGCACTGGCCTGTCTGCCGATGCTGCTCATCTGGCAGTTGCTGCAACTATGGCATGTTTGTGATAACTGTTGCTGGGGCAGCATGTGGACCACCAGCACTGCCCAATGTTGGATCTGGCTGTACGAGTTAGAGGCATACTGAAAATAATAAAAAAAAGCAAGTTGATATAGCCCCTCCTAAAAAGATACTCACTCAGTTGTACTTTCCTCCTTCAATATCAGGGAAAGCCAGAAAGGCTGTCAGCATCTTACCTGTAACCCTTGTCAGTGCTTACTACTTGAACAAAAAGACACCCAAATGCAAAAAATTTTTAAGGCCTTCTTATGAAACCAGCCCACACACACTGTTCACCCAGATGGAAACTTTAGGTCAGCCTCTTGAACCATGGTCAATGGCAGGGGTCTCCAAACCTCTGACTGGAAGCCAGATACAGCCCTCAGAGAGCCTCTATGTAGCCCGTGGCACGTCTCTAGTCCCTATGAGCCTCTGGCCCTCCTGACCTTTCTGGCACAGGCTGTACCCTCCAAGATGTGCTCTGGTTGTGTGTGGAAGGTGTTCTAAGGGCCAAGGACGCGGCACACAGCCTACCCAGCCCTCAGAATGCTTCTCGAAGGGCAAATATAGCCATTTGCTGGTTTTTCCAAAGACCCAGAAGTAACCTTTTAGGCCCTCTCGTCTTAGGCAGCTTTCTGAGGGCCAGAGAGGTCTCCTTGGCCCTCGGAACATGCTTTGGGTATTTTCTTTCCTGTGATCTTCTGGTTCTGAGATATTTACACCGGTACATTTAAGTAAGCAGTTTATAGGGTGGGGGAATGGGAATCCATTAAAGTGTGTGCTACATTTCTGTGGTGTGTGCCGCAGCTGGGAGGAATTCTGGAATTTTGAGCCCATTCATTCATTTAAGTTCCATCTCTAATGTATTCATTTAAATTTATTTATTTTCCCGGCCTTTGGCACCATGCCAGATATTTGATGTGGCCGTCTAGCTAAAAAGCTTGGAGATCCCAGTCAAGAGTGTGGACTCGACCAATAGAAAGGTAGATGCCAATCTCAACAGGTTGCTGGCTGTTTCCTACCTGGTGTTTTGAATTACTCCAGGCAGAACAATCTACATCCTGGTCAAGCTGTTCCTGTGGATGTGCAAGGATCAAGGTGAGGATGCTAGAGATGAACAGTGTTGATATATCAGAGAGCACAATCCTACCACGCTCTTAAGCCGGCACAAATCCCTCTGTATCGCACTGTTCGGCCGGTACAATACAAGTCCCTTGTGCCTCCCAGAGCTGTCAAAAACATGCCGTAAGGCAGTAGTCTTCAACCTTTTTCATGCCATGACCCCAAAATACGAATGATGAACTATGAGACTGGTGATCTCACCGTAGGACACAAAATGGCCCATGGAGGCCAAATCCAGCCTCTGTGTTTCCCTGAAAGTTTGGCCAGGGGGTGGGGGTGGGGTGGGAGGACGGAGGGAGGACCGGGGCAGGGGGAAGGGGCCAACCCCTGAGGGGGATGGTACCAGCCTCTGGCAGGTAGGCCATATCCAACCCCCGCTCCCAAACAGGTTATTTCACTGGCGCAGATCCAAATAGCCGCATTGCAGTGGCTGGGGTGAGGGGATATACCCTTACTCTGAGTTGTGCCACAGACACCTCCTAACTGGGGCTGGATGTGGTGCGGGACTAAAGTAGAAAAATTAAATGTTGATCCAGAGATGCCTAGCACAAGCAGAGAGGAGCTTTCACCTGCGTAAGCTGGTATCCTGATTTCTGCTCATTTCCACTCCCTGCTGCTGCAATCCCTGCCCATCATCCTCAGCTGTCCCAGAAGGTCCTCTGAACCTCAAGAGCTAATTTAGAGAGGTTACAGAGGGCTGTAGTGGAGGGGAGGGCCAAAAAAGCCACGTTGTATAAACACGGCTCCTACTACTCTAAATCCTAAGTATGCAAATATTGCAGCCTTCAATACTTACCTGTTAATGGCCATACGCTTAAATATGTCTCCTATGTGCTGTTTCACAACGCACTCAGCTTTGCAAGAACATATCCCACGCATTGTGGGTATTACTTTATCTAGCTATCTCAAATCCATTTATATCTGTAGGCTAGACTTGCACAGCTGATGACTACCAAGCCAAACGTTATGTACCAGCTTTGTCTGGAAGGCTGCTGGAGGTTCACTAAATCTCTCCCCTTTTGTTTTTGTTTTTATACCTGGGATTGTCAAATACTTGGTAGGACACATTACGTCACTAATGAGCTGCATTTGCTTTGGTGGGTTGCACATTTTGCAGGACTGCTATAGGCATTTAATAAAATCTTTCATGGGTAGAACTTAATGAAAGTTGTTGGATTTAGACATATTCTTACATCAGTTGTATTTTTAATAATGAAGTAATCATGTATGATGCACTGTTTGATCTCAGGAATCTGATAAAACAATTGCAGGGAGGATGTTACATTGCCAGAGGCTGTCTCACTGTTGTCAAGACAGGATCGTATTTCTGCTTCCAAAGCAGAGAGTCTTGGAGCAGAGGTGGCTAATAAAATGTGTGCTAGGCAAATGCTGAACTGAATTAATGCAAAGCTGTTACAGCCAATGCATCATTCAGGGACTTGCAAAGATTAAGTAAATGTGAATGAAGATGGCACTCCCAAAACTAAATTTCACACCAAAAAAATATTCCTTAGTAACTTGACTGTGTTATCGTGATTTTTCCCCCTATTTCTTGCCTATTTTTTCTTGATTTTTGGATGATCCAACTCCCCAGTGGCTGAATGTGTCAACATGCTGAAGCTGCTATGTCATCCTCCTAAAGAAGGCTTTGTTTGAAACACCATTCCCAAACAGCCATATGCATTGCTAGTTCTCTATGTCTGGGCTTTCCCCAAAGGCAATAGCTCCTAACCAACTAGTGAGACTGGAATGTCTGGGCAACTGGAACCAACTGGGCAAGCAAACTCTGGGCAAGCAAACTCAGCTGTCTAGTTAAAAGGATGGGAGGAAGTGGGCAGATAGTTCCCTCTTCTCCAGTTAGATAATTCTATGATGACTTCAAGGTTTCTAGCAGCCTACTCCTATCCCCTGCCATATTATCACATAAGCAGTGCCAAGGGAGCTCACACTGCATACTGTGGTGGGGGTAACTGATCAGACGGCCAACCACAGGTACCAGTAAGTAAAACAAACCAAAACCTTCTGGCCATCTATAGGTCTCATTGGATCCATGCCAGCTATTTTGCTGGTGTGAGTCCGAGGAGAGGGAGGGGATAGGCTAGAAAATTGAGGATAAGATCTGGCACAGCCACAGAGGGCCTTATGCTGCTGGAGCACAAGTTCCAAAAGCGCGAGGCCCGACCTAAGAGTTTGGTCTAACAGTTTCTTAAGATCAAGGCAAAAGATGCTTGGACATGTTTAGTCAGGTCTGCTTTAAACCTAGCTGATGGTTCCCAGTAGGTCCACCCACTTACTATCAATCAATCAATCAATCAATCAATCAGTATTTGTATACCACTTTTCAACAAAAAGTTCGCAAAGCGGTTTACAAGCAAAAAAATCAAGTTAAATGGCTCCCCATCCCAAAAGGGCTCACAATCTTTAAAAAATGCAAAACAGCAACAGCTACTACAATGAAGTGGACCAATGTAAGTAAGCAGTGGTGTCATCTAAAAACAAGGAACGGGAACGCTAGGCGGGACTTCTGCGTGATTGGCTGCCTGCCCGTCCCATTCTGCGGCTGCCCTGGCCTCGTGGGGGTGCCTGCTCGCCGGGGGAGACGGGTGGGGGTGCGCCAGAGCCTGGGCGAGCAGCGGTGGGGCGCGCAAACCGGGGGCAGCCCCCCCCCCGAGGCCAGAGCAGCCGTGGAACGAAACGGGCAGGCTGCCAATCACGCGGAAGTCCCGCCCAGCGTTCCCGTTCCTTGTTTGTAGATGACACCACTGTAAGTAAGTAGTAATAAAGACTGTGTTTCTAGCTAGACATATTTAGGGAAGGAATTTCATTTTCTCTCCAAACCAGCCTGCAAATCTCACCAATACAGCAAGGCATTGGGGTTTTGTGTGCTTTGCTCTTGAGAAATAACTGGCTCCCTCTGCTGGCCACTACTAGTTACTATATCCAATTTGGTCAAACTGTCTTTTGTGTCCATGCAGCCAAGTACAGGGATCCTTGTTATCCACAGGATTTCATGAAACCCCTGGGGATAACAAGTTTTACAGATGCTGAAGTCCAGCGCCCGATGCCCCAATGACTTTCCTGGGGGCTATGCTGGCTCCTCCGAGGCTTATGGCCTCCACACATCCTCAGAACACCTCCCCAGACACAACCAGAAGTGGCTTTGAGGCCCTCTGAGATGCAGGGAGGCAACTGCGGATGGTGGAAAATCGAGGAACCACAGTAACACATTTGTTTTTATCAGCCTGCTTGTTGTGCTACTCCCTTATCTCTCTTTCATTTATTAAGAATCCCAAATTAAAAGGAATTAAACTGCCAATACTTTGACTCCTTGCCTGCCTAGTCCACTAATAATTCAGAGTTGTCATTTCTGCTTGCAGATGCTATTGCAATTTGATTTTAAACAAGAACAACCAGGGTTCTCTCTCCCAGATGGCCTCCATCTGCCTGGTTTCCTAAACCTCGGATGGTAGTAGTGATCTATCAGTTCCCCCTTCCCATTTAGCTACTGGTGAACCCAGAAAATTGGTGAAGCAGAAAGCAGGTAGGGGTATGCTGAGCACAACCCACTAGCTACTACTCTCCTTTGTCAGCCTCTGGCTTCTATGACAACAGTAGTTCTGCCACCTACCAAGACATACTTGTAGCAGGGATCTAAGACTGCAACCCTATATAAGTGAGCTTAGTTTCCAAACAAACAAGCAGAAAATTGGGTGGTGCAAGCCTATTCCCATTTAGTTCAGTTCCTTATTTAGTTCAGTTCTTTCCCATTTATTAGGAAGAGTATTCCATTGAAGGCAGTGGAGTCACATCTCAGTAAATAAGTTGCGGGTACTGATGGTTCAACCATGAGGTGAGGTGAACTGAGTTGCATCTGCAGCAGATTGGAAGAGGCCCAAGATGGCAGCTGATTGGAGGTGCATTTCACCCCGAGTCTGTCACCACTACTGCCACCTCCGTCTAGCCCACTGCTGAGGCAAGCCATAATGATCCACTTCCCGTTCATCTGTAAGAAACACATCATCTCCCTCCTTACTTTGCGCTTTGCAAAGTTTTCTTAAAGCTAAACATGCAGCAGCAGCCCCGGTGTCAATGTGGGACAGTGCTCCAGGTTGTGCTGCCCCAACATAGGGTCACACTGTACCGTGTTAATTTTCAGGATGGAATTGGAAATAAAATACGATAATGTACTACTTTTATTCAAATATAATTTATCATCCTTTAGGTACAATTTTTCTGCAAGACACATCCTGCCTACTAGAACTATAGTGTTTGCTTTTATGTAGCTAGAAACTGAAAGATATTTATTACTTTCAAGTAGGAGTCTCCAAACCGCTGACGCTGTGTCTCCATACTGGCTAGTGCATTTTGTTCTGTTGCACTGCCACAGCTCCTGACACATTGTCTGCCCAGAGAGAAACTCTGGGCAGTTGCGTCTATTGTCCTCTGCCCCAGCTGGCTTTACTCCTGGATGTCCGGGAAAACACGACTGGGCAGATCACATGTGAAAAGCAGCAGCAGCAGCAGCAGCATGGCGGAACAGAACGTGCTGCTCACAAAGGGGACAGCTTTCCCTGCGCACCGGATTCAGCCCATAGGCTGGAGTTTGGAGACAGTCACTTTAAAGTACTGTATAGTGTAACTGTAGATTTCAGTAGTTTGATTACTAAAAAACTGATGAAGTATTAGAAATGACCTCATTTTTTGCATTTAAAAGAAACGTTTTGAGCTAAAGTTGCAACAAGACCAGGAAAAAACCAAAAGCTCTGCTCAGCTTGCTATTATGTCTTTACCAGCAACTTGATCAGCATAAAACAAAAGGTGAAGCTTTTTCACAGCAGGGTGCTAAATATTACCGGCTAATGTCTGTGTATCAAGTCATTATAGTTAAAAGGTGCAGGTTTTTAGGCCAGCTAAACAATGGTGAGCAATGTTTCAGAGCAGGCTGGCTTAATGCAAATATGATAATTTTGTAGAAAATGCAACAGCTAAGCTGAAAGATAGTCTTGTGATGTTCGTTGGTACTTAGATCAAAAGCAGATTCTATTAAGTTTTAAAATCTGGTTCTGCATATTTTATTCAACAGCAATATTTTCATCTGACAAAACACTACATCCAGAGTGAAACCCAGATATATTAAATTTGATAAATTTCCTTGAATGAGAATCAGTAGAACGTTGTATGCACTTTAGCAAGTTAGTTTAACATCAAACTCCAATATTTCTCTTTTCCAATTAAGCAGTTAGGAGTGCAATCCTAGATATAGTTACTTGGGGAAAAGCCCCACTGAGCTCTGACTAATGCCTAGGATTGTGCTGCATATATTGTTTATTAGGAAATGTGTTCAGTAAGGCTTGCTCTGAGATAGCAGAACATCAGTCAGCTTTGAATTTAAGATTGAGGAAATGCTTGTTCTGGTTTATAATTCCCTTTCCACTTGAGAACAAGTGTGCATTGATTTGCAGCTTTAATTGCCTGGGAACAACACAGTGGGACTTGGTTCCAAATGAATATGCATAGGGCTGCCCCACCAACCTCCATTCTAAGCACACTTTCCTAGATGCAGGTCTTGTTGATGTCAGCAGGACTTCTGAACAAACATGCTCAGGTTATTGATGTATGTTTCTCCACAATTCTGACCATGAGTGCTGGAACCAGCTAGCATGTCTCCCAAAGTAAGACTGTTAGGATTCTCCACTGCACCTTGAATCCTAAAACCACATGTTATATTTAATGATTAATAACAGAAGGCACTAGACAAAAATAGGTACATCTTGGCAGCGAAAACATTTTTAAAGTTAGAAGACTTCAACAACCATTTAAAAGTCAAATAATAACGTTAAGGAGCAACATGTACAAAACATTATTTACTTTTTGGTCTCTGTAAAGATTAAATATTCCATTACAGGGTTACCTAATGAGGAGAGCCCAGGAAACAAAATGAAGAATAAAAGCAGGCCTTTGTTTCCGCAGCTAGACCGACCATCTGCTGTTCTTCCTTACCTGGCTGTTGGTACAGAGGATGTCGTTCAGGTGGCTGTTGCTTGACAACTGAAGGGAAAAATGGATGTGTAAACACAACCAGCAAACAAGATATGAAAGGCAGAAAAGATTATTTACTGAACAAGGTTACCAGTTCTGAGAGCCTATAAATGTTAAACAGACATAATGAAAATAATAACTTAAATAAATAATAATAAAGGTCGTAATTCTCCTCTGGGAGCAGAGCAGAGAATTGTAAGAATAAACGAACTACACTAGCTTTGCATGCAGTGAAAAACCAGCTTTTTATTCATAATAAAAGCAAAAAGAACATCATACCATTATTTTTCAGGAACGTTTCAGTGTGTGCTGCTTATTCTCCTATTCCAGCATGCTTTAATGTAGACTTTCCAATGTTGGGATCCCCAGGCTTGTGGTACCTGTGGGTGCCACATAAATTCTAAAAGGAATGGAGAGTGACAGTGCAAAATAAAAGCCAAGGGGCAGTGGGGCTGAGAACAAAATGAGATCTTGCACATATATGCACGCCATTCATAAGCATGCAACTTCCACCCACCCATAATCCATCCAGTCACCCAAATGCACACATCTTCCAGAGAACCACCCATCCACACATACTTACCATAGATACCTAAGTCGATCTCACAAATAAGTCAAAAGCTGGTTTTGAGTCAAAAATCATGGAATTTTCTATGAAACTCAGATAAGTCAGAGGGTAAAACTTAGGGGGGCTGACTGTCATTTTGTCTGATTTTACCCTCCCTTTTCTCCCACTCTGAGAAGGTCAGAGCCAATCACTTCAGCGAGAGGAGAGTGAGGAAAATTATGCTTGTGAAGAGGAGCATAAAACTGCCCCCAAACAATGACACAAGACAGACAGCATTGAATTGATGTGGAGGGGAAAAAAAAGATTCAAACTGCAGGAAAAACCCATAGGTTTTAAACTGCAGAAAAAAACATACACCACAGCACAGCAACTTCAGAAAGGGTTGGAGTTAACAGCATGCTTAGAAGAAACAAGGTAAAGAACCTTAAAAAGGTAAAGGTTTCCCCACAACCGAATGGTCAGGTCATGACCGACTGTAGGGGCTGGTGCTCATCTCCGTTTCAAAGCCTGTAGAGCCGGCATTTTGTCCAAGGACAAGCTTCCGTGGTCATGTGGCCGACATGACTCTACGCCATAGCGCATGGAACGCCGTTACCTTTCCACCAAAGTGGTCCCTATTTATCTACTTGCATTTAGGTGCTTTCGAACTGCTAGGTTGGCAGGAGCTGGGACAAGCAACGGGAGCTCACTCCGTCGTGCAGTCTTGAACTTTCCGGTCGGAAAGCCCAGCAGCAGCGGTTTAACCCGTGGTGCCACCATATCCCCTTACCAATGCTATAATGCAAGTCTTAAGGAGTGAATAGCATGCTCAACTAGCTGCTGAGCTCCGACCAATATAAACAATGAAAGAGATCAAAGGGAGTATAATTCACAGCTTGGAAACTCTCTGAAGGCTATGAAGCATCCAGCCAATGCTTCATTCTCTTTTTGCTCAATGTTTTGGAATTCTCTTTTTGAAAAGTGATTAGTAGGATGGGGCAGGTTACCTTCTCCAGTGCTGCTTTCAAGAATCATTGTGGCAGAGCTGAAGAAAAAGGTAGCCACTGCTACGATCCTGCTCCTCATGATCTGTTGGAAGGACAGCCACCCAGAAGAAGACAGCTTCCTCCTCCTCCCCTTCTTAAAAATATTTACATACCACTTTTCAACAAGATGAGTGAATGTTAACGAAGTGGTTTACATAATAAAATAAATCAATAAATGGTTCCCTGTTGGCAAAGGGAACCATAATCTAAAAAAAGATGCAGAAAAGACACCAGCAACAGTCACTGGAAAAGCCATGCTAGTCGCTTTCCCCTTGCTAAATATGACACCACTTTAAAAGGTGCCTCTTTGCCCAATTAGCAGGGATGCTAATCTTCTCTTGTTCTTAGTTCCCGCTCCTGTTTCTTCAAAACAGACTGGTATAGCACAGAACATTGCCATGATCTCCCTGCCACCGACCAGTTATGAAAAAGTGCCAGAAGAAGAGGAAAGGAGGTGGCAGCTGCCGTGGGCGAGGGTGCATACACATTAGTGAATCTCCCCAAAATACAGTGAGCTTCAGCTGGGCTTGTATACACCTTCCAACTGTCCATCCTTATATACACACTGACACGGTCATCCATTCATTTATCCACCTCCTTTGCCTGCCCTACTTGCAGCAGCCATTCTGCTTGGCTCAACACCTGCTTGTGTTGAGCAGGGAAAGGGACCAGAAAGGGACCAGAAGAGTGGGCAAGAGGTGAGGAAGACATTCTGCCTTCCACTCTCCTCTGCTTTCCACAGTTCCTCGTTCACAATACAGTACAAGCCTACAGGGGAGCCAGCCAGAAGCTAGCTGAAAACAATAGCAGGAGGTGGGCAGTGGCAGGCATGTTGGAGACTCCTGTCATATGCTAATTGCTTCAGGTTGGGAACCTGTGTCTGGGAGTAATTCCCATTTAATTAAACTTAATGGGAATTACTTCTGCATATAGGAATTGCACTATTAGACACAGTTTTATTTTTTGTCATGATTATAATGTTTAAATTTTATATATCTGTAATTTGTTATATTGCTCACATAGTTAGCCATCTGGGGTACAATTCTGTTGTAGAAATGTGGGATATAAATAATAAGAATAAATGCTTATAAGAGGATGAAACATATGAAGTGGGCAGAAATGTTTTACTTCTTCCCTTCAGTAGCACAGCACTTCAGGTCTGTACTGTTTGCACAGTCACTTCAGTTAGATTAATTTACTGCTGTTTTTCCCTGCTTTGCTCCCAGATTGAACTCTAGCGTCATGTTCTAGGAAAATGCCACTGTAAATCCCACCCTCCCTCTCACACACACAGGGCTCAATCCTATCCAACTTCGCCAATGGGGCGTGTGCTGCATCCTGCAGTGATGGGGCCAGTCACAAGGGAACAGTTGTTCCCTTACCCCGGGGCTGCAGTGAAGCTGTATCGGCACTAGGAAGTTGGCTAGAATCAGGCCCAGAAACACTTATGAACAAACCCCTCCTTTCCATTCCTACGGCAAAGTAAAGTGATAGCCCAGCCTTCCAGCACTTGTAAAGCACAACAAATCACGGCAGCCGGCGGCGAACCTTTAAACACTCAGTACGCATGCGGTGTGGGGAAAGTTCTGCCCAAGAACGTTAGATGTTCTGCCCAAGAGGGTTAAATACCGCCTTGGTTCTGCCCTACGCTGCTGAGCCCAACCCCCGGCCCTCCCTATTCTTCTTAATAGGGAAGAATTGAAGCCAGGGGGCGGGCTTAGCGGCCATGTTGGTAAGTGCAAAACATTGCTCATTCCAAGCATTTTCAGATTGCTTTGCGCGTGATGTTTAGGGCTGAATCGTTTACTCCTGAAGTAAAAACTCACGAAAATAACAACGTGTGATCGTGGAGAAACATTACTGGTAACCGTATTATGAGTTAATATGCAATTCCAAGGTTTAATTCCGCATAATTATATTACTGAACATACCGGACGAAATGCTGTCTATTTAAACTCAGATTGCACTGTTTTGACAGACTTATTTTTTGAAATCTACACAAGCAGAAATAAAACGGCCATGCCCCATTAAAAAAATGTCTGTTAATGTTCAGAATTTTGAAAATATTACCGGTCGTTTTATTGAGCCGATGTAATGTGAATACATGAATCTTTCCGCGGAAATTAAATCCCATTTTTCGTTCAGCGATTCGCACACCCGTATGCAGAACACGATGAAATTGGGCGAACTCAGGAAGCTAGTGGAGGACAGGGAGGCCTGGCGTGCTGTGGTCCATGGGGTCGCGAAGAGTCGGACACGACTTAGCGACTGAACAACAACAACAACATGCAGAACACGCAGGCATGCTTAAAAACGTTGAAATTAACTTTTACACGCGCGCCGTGCGAGCGAGAGAGCCCCTCCGGCGGCAATCCTCGTCGTTGGCGGCGCTGATCTGAGACAGCCATATTGCTGAGTCCAGGGCTTCAATTCTATGACGTCATGGCTTCTCCAGTCATCTAAACTTTTTGGCTGAGCCAACCTTCTACTCCTCAATGGGGAGGAGCCAAGGGAGGAGCTGTGCCAGTTCGATGAGCTCTGATCGGAAATCGTCTTCTCCTCCTAGACAGAGACGGAAGGAAGCGGGCTAGTCCAGACGTATCGCTTGTCGAGTTACTGTCGCTTCCCCTTTGGAGGTCTGCTGCTCACGCCGGTGTCCGAGGACAGCCGAGATGGTGAGAGAAGGGGGGGGGGACGGACGTGTGCTAGGAGACTGAGGGGGAAGACTCGGATAAGGGGGTGGGATACGGGGAAGCTGCCGCTCCGCTGTCCGAGGCGGCGAGGGTGAGTCAGCACATCCTAGCGGCAGCCGCGGCCTGCTGGTGGCTCTTCTCCCGCCGCCTTCAAGAGTCCCTGTCCGCTCTGCATTGTCTGTGTTATTCCTGCGGAAGCCTCCCTTCGCAAGCCTTTGCCGCCAAGGCCGCTCCCCAGCCCGACGCCTACCGCTCCGCTTTTGGGATTTAATTTTAAAGGTGGTTCATTGTCTTCATCCCTTGGAAAGCAAAAGTTTGCCCAGCAAGCAGATCTGTAACTATTGTCACATGAAAGCACTTGCTAGCCACGTTTGTATCCTCGCAGGCCCACCTGCCTCATTTACTTGGATCATAGGGAAGAGCACGAAATGTGCTATTCCTGTGCCTTTCCACAGTACCCAGTAAATTCATCTTCTTGGTTTTCACGGAGGGCAGAATTCTCCATCATTCCTTTATGACTTAGCGTTTTATTCTGGTCCTGTGTTTGCCCACTATGACTGATAAAGGAACAAAGGGACTTGATTCCCAGTGCAAGTTTACCAAATATATGTATACCTCAGATGACTAGCGTTCTGGTGGTGTACATCCTGGGAGACACTGAAGTGTGCTTAATCAGAAGTAAAGGCCCAATCCTA
>JAJKFI010011864.1:0-92129 GCA_029204185.1 Lerista edwardsae
CCCCCCCCCCGGTCAGCCTTCGACCTCTCACTTTCGGGGCAAGCCCAGCCCACTCCTTGGCGGACCTCCCGAGAGCGACCACAGCGCCGGAGCCCAGCTGCCCCCGGGAACGATGCCTACGCGCTAGGGCCCAGGGGAGGCCATCCAGATCCGCCCCACATCAGCCGGGCTCCCCCACCGCTGGCCATCCCGGACATGCGCAGGCGGGCCAGCTAGTCAACGGCTGCGCAGGCTTTTGTGCGCAAGCGCGCCGCTGAGACAGCGTCTGGAATCCAGCTCATCCCTGTGGCTGGGCGTGAGCGGCGCGCTGGGCCGCCGCCGTGGAGGAAGGGGGTGCGTGGCCAGCCATGGAGAAGCTTGGCATGAGCTTCGGCGGAGGCCCCAGCAGGAAAGAGCTGCTGGAGGCGGTGGAGGCTCAGAAGAAGCAGCTCGCGCAGTACCAGGCCCGCTTGAAGGATGTCGTGCGGGCCTACAAGAGCCTGCAGAAGGAGAAAGAGGCCCTCGAGGCCAGCCTGAAGGTGCTGTCAGCCCCGCAGGAGACGGACGCGGGCCCGAGCCAGGGCGCGGCCTGCTGGAGCCCGGCGCCGAGCGAGGACAGCGAAGACAGCGCGGCCCCGGGCGAGCCGGGCGCGGGGGAGGCGGCGGCGGCCTCGAGGCCCGAGGAGGCCTGCAGCTCGGAAAGCGGCCTGAGCTCCGGCAGCGGGGGCGCGGAGCTGGGCGCCTGCGAGGCCGACCGCAGGGCCGTCCAGCTGAAGGCGCAGCTGGCCACCCTGACGAGTGCCTTGGCCACCGTCACCCAGGAGAAGTCCCGCATGGAGGCCTCCTACCAGGCGGACAGGAAGGCGGCGAAGCAGGAGCGGGAGGAACTCGGCAGGAAGGCCGAGGAGGAGAGGAGCCGCCTGGAGGGCGAGCTGCGGGAGGTGCAGGAACAGCTGGCCGAGACCAAGGCCCGCCTCATCGCTCAGCAGCACGATCGGGCCCAGGAGCAGAGCGACCACGCGCTCATGCTGCACGAGCTGCAGAGGCTCCTGCAGAGCGAGCGGGGCCTGCGACGGGAGGCCGAGCTGAACTTGGAGGAGACCCTGGAAGCGCTGGCCGGGAAGGCGTCTGTCGCCGACCGCGTCCAAGGCTACGAGCAGCAGACCAGGCAGCTGGCGCATGAGGTGGAGCAGCTGAAGCGGGAGCTGCAGACCATGCAGGAAGAGGGCAGCCGGCCGGATCCGCATCTGCAGGAGCTGCAGAACGAGTTGACCAGCCTCAAGAGCCACTTCCAGGCCCAGCTGCTGCAGGAGATGAAGAAGGTGATCCAGAGGGAAGGGCCTTGAAGCGGGGTGTGGCGTGGCTGGCACTTCCTGAGCAGGTTGCCCTAGAGCTGCAGGGGGACGGGAATCTGTGATCAGGGGGGTTATCTCATGAAGTCTTCCAATTGGTAAAGAGAAGCAAGAGGGGTGATGGTGTATCACAGTTCTCCCTACAGAAGAGAGAGATGAAATGTGTATGTATGATGCTCTTTTTCTATCTCTCAAAAAGTAGACCCTTGGGGGCATTTGGCATTCCTGCAGGTTAGCCTTTCAAAATTTGATGTGGCAGACCACAATAATGTCAGAGTTGTAACTGGAATGGTAAACATCTGTCAGCCACACTATAGCTGTATGTGAATGCATCATGATACTGGCTGTCTCATTCACACTTACTTTCCTAATTCCCTAGTTAAGTGTGGAATTTGCTGGTTTGGAAAGAGCCATACTCTGGAGTGTTAATTTGAAAAAAGCTTACTCTGTTGCAGTCCTGTGCATGGAAGTAAACTCAGTGAGCAAGCATACATAGCCTCTGTAAAATGCTCTGAGATTTGTTTAACAAAAGCTTTTGTATTGGCAGCCTTTCTAGTAAGCTAAATGATTGTACATTTGTAAGGTGCTACCTTAAAGGCTTATTTGCTTGCCTTTTCTAAAACCTTATTCTGAGCTAGAAGTTCCATCAAGAAAAAAAGCCAGCTTTTTCCAAATGCAGGGTTTGTCCCTGCCCTACAGGCACCTTCAGAATGACTTGGGTCACTCATATGTTGGCTTAGGTTCTTGCAATTGTGCTAAACATCCAGGCAGATGAGAAACTTCAAAGCTTGCCTGCTGCGCCTTATCCTCATTTGCTGATTGTGTCATTCATTCTAGTTACTAGCCAGGATGAATGCTTTTGTGGATTCCTGGTCATTTCTACAGGCACAACAGTGTCTCTCCTCACATCTCTGGGGTTCACCTGCTCTTGAGGCTTTTGTGTGTCATGTGAACCTGGTTATGTGTGAGAGTAATGAGAAACCTGCAAATAAAAAATGATCTCTTGTGTGGATGGAGATTGTTTGAATTTCCTTTCCACACTCCTTGCCCCCAATAGAGCTCCTTCTTCTCTTTATATTTGAAATTCTCTGAAGTTTTATCAGTTTGTTTTCTTTATTCCTTCTGCAGACTGCTCAAGCAGAGGAACATATCCAGATGGAAGAGCAACGGGTAGCCAGTTTGGAGGCCCAGATTTCAGAGGTGTCTGAGCTGCTGGGCACCTATGAGAAGGCCAAACAGAAAGACCAAGTAACCATCCAGAAGCTGAAGGACCGCATAGTCCAGCTGGATCTTGAGAACAAGACTCTGGCCATTGCTGCTTCTGGCCGGTCTCCCATTGACATTCCTACTGAGGAGAGCAACCTGGATGTTAACGTGCTGAAGGACAAGATGGAGAAGCTGAAAAAGTTGCTACAAGCTGCAGCAAAACACAATCCATCCCCGCAGGACATAGAGGCGTTCTGCAAACTGGAGCTGCCCAAGGGCATGGAACCTGGGGATGGCGAGAAGGCCACTGCTGCATATTATCAGCAGGAGCTGAAGCAGCTAAAGGAGGAATTTGAGAGGTACAAGCTGAGAGCTCAGGTGGTCCTCAAGAACAAGTCTGCCAAGGATGGAAGCCTGGCCAAGGAGCTGGAGGAAACTCGGGAGCAGTTGGCCGAGCTGAAGGAGAAATACGTGGCCCTGCGGCTGTCCTGCGAGGAAGAAGAGAAGCAGCGCCAAGAGGAGAGGGAGGCCAAGAAGCGAGAGCTGGCCCACCTGCAGCAGCTCCACAGGCAGGAGCTGGAGAAGAGCGAGCTGGACTACAGGGAGAAGGTCCTCCAGTTGGAGCAAGAGATGCAAAAGCAGCGGGACCGAGCGCTGGCGGTGCTGGCAGAGAAGGACCAGGAGCTGGAGCAGTTGAGGCCTCTGCTGGTGCCTCCCGGACTCCAAGGGTCCAAGCAGGGCCTCGTGGCTGGGCCAAGCAGCAGTGATTTGGGGGGAGATGGCTCTTTGGAGACCCTGACCCAGGCGCTGCACCTCACCGCCCCCAGCGAGCCCACTTTCCTTCTTTACACAGAGCAGCTGGCACGGAAGGAAGTGGAAATCTCTGCCTTGAAGAAGCAGAAGCACAAGCTCGAGGCAGAGCTTCACCACCTCCAGGAGAAGCTTCTGGAGGAGGGAGAGAAGCACAAGGAAGAGGTGCTAACTCTCCAGTGCCACATCCAGAAAAACTTCAGGGACCAGAGTCGGGAAGGGGCCAATCTGGAGTACCTCAAGAACATTTTCTACAGGTTTCTAACCTTGCCAGATTGGCTGGGCCGGCAGCAGACACTGACAGCCATCCTGACCATTCTGCACTTCAGTCCGGAAGAGAAGCAGGCTGTTCTGAGATACTCAGGGGGTGGCACTGGCAGCAGCACCTGGTGGCATTCTGGAAAGAGGTGAAGGCACACTTTCCTGTAGGCAACAGAGGGGCTCCTGGCCAGAGCAGGAATGCACCTGTTCCTGTGCCAGGGAGAACAGGACCATGCTTGAGCTGGCCTGTGCCTATCCCTCCTTCTCACTGTAGTTTTCATTACTGTTGAGTGCCTCGCTCTGGGGCAGTTTCCTCTACTGCCAGGATAGACTTGGAGGTTCTGATTCTCAACAGGGCTTGAGTCTAGGTATCCTCCAGGGCTTTGGGTTTTGTTTCCTGCCCTCAAGGATGGAATGGGGAAACGCTTTGGGCTGTTTGCTTTGTGGTCTTCCTGCTCTTGAAGCATCAAGCAGCCTTGTGATGTGCAAATAAAAGGCTAGCACTTTCCTGTCCTGTGAGCCCTGAGTCCTTGGTGTTGGCCTGCAGCAGATGCCTAGCAGACAGGACTGCTCCAAGGCGAGAGAACTGTTCAGCTCTGCCTGGGGCGCTCCTGCCTCAGATGAAGGGGCACATTGAGGGCTGGGTATGCTCAGGATGGAATTGACACCTACTTAGTGTCAAGTTGGTGGTGCCCACAAGGGCCCTGTGCTGCTGATTTAGCCAGTCCCTGGCTGCCTTCTCCTCCCACCCATGCCAGGATGTGGTCCTGTGAGAAGAGGGGGGAGGACTGCACACCATGCTCCAGCCAGGCACTTCCACCAGCTGTGTGTGGCCCCTCAGAGCCTTGGGCAAGCAGCTGATAAGATACAGGGAGTCTTCTGGTGCCATCTCTTGGCTTGGCCCACACCTCTGCATTAGGCTTGTGAGGGAAGGCTCTGTGCTGCTTGCTGCCAGCACCTCTGTGCCTGTCGCTATATGCAGAGGTATCTGTAGCCCTGCCTTCTGTGCATACTTCCAGGGATCTGTCTATGACCCACAGAGATCCAGCAAAGAATGCAGACTTACTTGCCTAGGGAGCAAGCACAGATCTTCTCGTCTCGAAAGTGAGGCAGGGGCCTGAACTCACTGCCTCTATTGCAGCCCAGCAATGTACTTGCTTTGTTTGCAGCTGTTCCTGTCATTAGTTGCCTTGAGCTGATCTCTTGGGAGGGTGCATGCTTTTCTTTGCTCGGGGCGGGGAAAGCTGACCCAACCTAGGAGTGTTTCTCTGGCCCCATTGCGAGTTCAGCACAAGGGCTGTCAAGCTTGTCTTCAGGGGTCCAAGAGGCTGGGGAGGTAAGGGCAGCTGATTCTCGCCCCTGCCCAGGTGGATGTGATATGCCCTTCAAAGGGGACCAGCTCAGCTGCATGGCCACTCCCTGCCTGGCCATGCACCTCCCTCCCCCAGGCCTGGCCCCTCCTTAGGGCACCCAGTGATGGATGTGGAGGGCTGTGGCCTGTTCCAAGTGCCTTCTGGGTCCCCTTGGAAGTGTTCAATCAACATGGCTCCATCCAGACTCAGCAGCTTGCACCCTTTATTAGACCACTCTCACTATACATTGTGCTCCACACCAAGAGGAGAAACCAAGGCAGGAGCAGAAATTGGGCAGGGGGACATGCAGGAGGGCAAGAGGAATATCAGAGGAAGAACGGCAGAGTTCTGGGGGGCAGCAGGAGACCTTGGGATAGCAGTGGGGCAGGCAGCTAGGGAACCCATGGGCACCGTGGCAGGAGAGAAGCCCCTTCAGCATTACTGAAGCAGTGGAGCCATCTGCCTGCAGGAGTGCCTCCAAAGAGTCACGGTCAGGCTGTGCTCTTGCCATCTCTCAAGGAAGGACTCTCAGTCCCCTCCCCAAGGAGCTCCTTCCCCCTTCCACACAGCAGCCTGTCCCCTTCTCCTGAACAGCAGCAGGACAGGGAAGTGGCAACCAGTTCAGCTCCTGGGCTCTGGCTCTTGCCATGCCACTTTTGACCATGCTTCCTTGGAGGACAGCCCCACTTATCCTTGGCACTTTTGAGCTCCTGCCTTGGTCAGTCAGTTTTTTGAATTAATGCTGACTTGTTGCCAACAATTGGCTGGAACGGAGAGAATGGGGGAGCCACGCTTGCTCCTACGGAGTCTGGCATCCATCGAAGTGGGCAAGCCCCAGACTCCAGAGCTCCTTTACAGCTCAGGACACTGGTGGCAGCAGCAAGAGGGGAGTGTGAGGGCTACACTCACCACCACCCCCAGGCCACAGCCAGCACCATTCACTAACCTGTTTGCAAAGGGGAAGTCAGGCAGTTGCCACTGTCCCTGGGGGGAGAAGAGCTGGGACAGCAACCCCACCATCAGTGGTCTCCTTGGGAGCCCAGGCTTGCTGAGTAGCCCCCCTTCTGCCCTCTGGAAAAGAGGGAGACAAAACTCCTCCCAGCGGGGCTGCTGCTGGAACAGTTTTGTCCATAGGCTGCTAGGAATAGAGGGGATGAGGATGTGGCTGCCCCAACAATCAGGCACAGAGCTGACTCAGAGCTAGAAGAGCCTGGCTCAGGGTGGACCATCTGCCTCTCCCAGCAGCTGCTCCCTACTGGTGGCACAGGACAGCCTGAAGATCCTCAGGAAGTGCCCCCATGACAGTGGTGATGTGCTGACCCACTTGCTGGAGAGCTTCCTCTTTCACAGGGAGGTGATGGCACTTGGCTCGCACCTGCAAGGGGAAACAGACACACAAAAGTGAAGGGGCTTTGATGCTCCGGGGAACAACATTCATCCCCATCGTGTGCAGGAAGGAGGTGCCCCTCTGAAGATGCAATGAGGCTGTTGGACAGGGTGAGATGCCACCTTGAAACAGAGAGACTGACCCCGTCTTGGTTCAGAAGGGTAGTTCTGCCTCCTAAGCAGCTTTGCTAACTCCACAAACTGCTACAATGAGTCCATAAAGTGTTAGAGGTTGGCAAGACTTCTGCTTCCAGGGATGCAATGGGAAGAGGGAGCCAAGCACCCCCCCCTTTTCCTAGGTAATGCTGCCATAGCTTCCCCCACCCAGCTCTCATCATATGACCCAATGCTGCGGCCACTATTCCACATCAAGTGTGCCCTGGAGAATCAGACCTGTCTACTT
Source organism: Lerista edwardsae (assembly GCA_029204185.1). NCBI lineage: Eukaryota > Metazoa > Chordata > Lepidosauria > Squamata > Scincidae > Lerista > Lerista edwardsae. The sequence goes on from JAJKFI010011864.1 coordinate 6,750, forward strand.
AAGCCCCCTGCCTGTTTGGCTCCAATTGCTGGGACAGATGCACAGACCCTGATTGCCCTGCGGAAGCCTCTCTGTCCCACCCTGTGGGTCATGTCCCCCCACATGTGGCCCTCAAGTGGTACTTTTCAAGGCAAGCATCGCCCCCGGATTTTGCTGGCTCCCTCTGCTCCAGGATGCCCACCTCTGCTTCTTGGGATGACATCTGGTGCCCTCGGCTGCACCCAGCCATACCCAGAGGATCCCACATTTTGAGAAAGCAAGACTCACACCAACAGAGGCATGGCCTAGTGAGGAGGCTGGAGGACCCAGCAGAGCCCGTCCGCTTTCAGCCACAAGTTCTCTGCAGGGGTATCACATCCCTTGCCCCTTCCTTTCCCTAAGCAGCAGAGCCCTCTGGCCATTAGGTGTCAACTGACAGGCAACAGTGAGGAGCACCAGCTTACCAGCTTCTCACGGAGCTTCAGCACCAGGTCAACCACTTCCACCTCAGACTTGTCCTTCATCCAGGCCCGGATGTTCTGCAGAAAGATCAGCCCTCTTAGGAAAAAGGTCACCACCGCTGCCACTCCTCTTAGACAGCTGGGTGACTGGCCAAGTCTCTGGAGACCACCCAGAGCTGGACAGTTGCTGTTGATCCCAGCAGAAAAGCCCTTAAGGATGAGTGCTGAGCCTGGCTTGCTGGGGACTGCCGCACTACACCTCGCCAATTGTGCACCAGGAGGGATTCCTAGGAAGCAGCAGAGCCAAGCAAGCCAGACTAACCCCATCCCATCACTGTGTAGGACTCCTTGGCTCAGGGGGCCTGAGCCCCTTCCTGCTTGGGGCAGATAGCCCCAGCCACAGCAGTGCTCCCCTTCAAGAGGTAGGCACGTGGGCAGCAGCAACCCGAAGGGGATCCTAAATGCCAACAGCTGGAAGATGCCCATGTGGGTGACACACACCGCCTCTGAGATGGCCTCCAAGTGCAGAGCCTCCAGCTTGTGTGCCATTTCCCGGTGCCTGTAGCGGTACCAGCCATCAAAATTGGGTGACTTGAAGAATCGCCTGCGAGAGAGAGAGAAAGCAGAGGGAATGCACAGGGAGGGATCACCTCTTGCTGAGGTGGGCTTCCAAGGGAGTGGACAACCCCACACAGAGCACAGTCTGTCCATGATTATGTTCCGCCACCAGACCCAGCAGCAGCAAATACCAACAGGAGAAGAAAAAAAGTCAGCCTTCTCACCTGCCTGCTACCCCTGAGAACACAAGGTTTCCACACACGCAAGGTCTTTCTACGTAGAGGAGCATCCCAACACCTCACCCCTTGCCTGCCACTTGACAGCATTAGGCCTACCTGTACAGGCCCATCCAGTCCCCCTTCAGCACACAGGTGAGTTGGGGCCCAGCATGCTCAAGGGTCTTCAGGAAGTCCTCTGGGCGGAATGGGCGGATCTGAGGGGGATTCTGGAAAAGACATAACAGCAAGGAAGGGCAAGTGTGCAACACTTAGCAACCCTGCTGAGGAGAGACGCAGCCTGGCCCAGCCCTCCCCACAGAGCCAGAGGGGTGGGACTACAGATGCACCCCAGCCTTGGGAAGGAAGGCAGAACTTCAGCTGGGGGACTGTAACCCTGCAAGTGGATTTCTATGCCGTGAGGACACCACCAAGCATAATTCCAGAAAGGGTTGAGGAAGCGGCTGCACAGCCTGCCGAGTTTGGAAGTGCAAGCCTGAAACAGCCCTGGAAAGCCATGTACCTTCCACGGGGTGATTGTTCTTTGCAGAGGCATGAGACTTGCCATGAAGTGCTCCTAGGGAGGGAGGGAGGTAAGGAAGAGTCAGAGCTGCCCCTCCTCTCTGCAAACAGGAGGCATAAGAAACCACTCTGCTCCACCCCCCAGAAACCTGAGCCCTGCTAGCTGGGCAGGAGATGTTGTTCAAGAGGGCAAGGACCTATTTCTTGCCAAGGCTCTGGCAGAAGCCAGCTGTGGAGGGAGCAGCCCCAACCACAACCCTCGTGGCCACACATCCCTTGGGAAAGAATCATTGGCTCCCAGCCAGCTCCTCCAACTCACCAGGGGAATGATAAAACTCTGCGTGAGCTCCAAGAGGTGGCGCCTCAGCAGGGCACTCTGGACTTCGGACGAGCGCTTCTTGTGGATGCCCTGTGGATTGCAGTGTGGGTAAATCATCTGCAGAAAGCTCCCCCCGCCCTGTCCCGCTAGCTGGAAAGTCCTGCCTCTGACCATGAGGAAATCAGCCCAACTCAGTAGCCAGCTCAGGGTTTTATTCAGGAATGCACAGCATGATGCTGGGCAAGGCAGGGCTCCTGGGGGTCACAGCAGTGTAGGGACTGCTGCTGAGGAGGAGGAAGAGGAGATACAGGGCTTCTGCAGAAGTAACTTGCACCACGATTAGGCCACCCAAAGCTGCCACCCTGGAAACGGGATCCTTCCCAGCCAAACGGAAGGTGGACCCGCCTGGCCCTCCAGGGCACTGTAGCCTAGAAAATCCAGCTCAAATGACACTGGATTCCTCCCCCCACCCAAGAGATAATGCTTATGGCCAGCAGGCACAAAAAGCACCACAAACTAAAGTGTATCCCCGGGCAGAGTCTCCTGCAGGGGTCTGTGTGGGCTGAGACACAGAACCAGTCCCACCATGCAAAGATGGCAAACGCCATACATCTAGGCACTCAAAAGGGGGGACTGGCTGTGATACAGCCACCTGACCGGGCCCAAGGGGGGGATAGTGCTAGGGAGATGTGAGACAGCCACAGTGGCAGTCCTGCCATTATCTTGGGGGGGGGGGAAATGCCCCAGGCACTGGGGGCACCACCTCTGCCCTGTTGTTCTGCTCTCCAGGGAACCGGAAGAAGCAAGTATATGCTGTCCGAAGGCGTCACCATGTCTTTGGACAGCAGTGGAGTGCCGGAACATCCGTAAGGCTCCATAACACTCGGGGGGGGGGGGCACCAGTCTGTAGACTTGGCCCCCAGGATGGCTACTGGGCAAGAGACAGAATTGGACAGCCTGTGCTCCTTCCTGGCTCCAGGGTGTATGTGCGCCTTATCCTCTCTGCAGCTGTGGCTCACCTTTAAGAGTCGCTTGATCAGGCCTTTGTCCTTATGCAGAAAGGGTTTGTAAGCCGTGTAAAGTCCTGAATGAGCCAAAAAGGGAATGACAAACAGAGATGAGCCAGGCTCAGGGAGGGCAGGGGCAGATAAGAGGGCCCCTTGTGCCTCCTCTCCCCCCAGGTCTGACTCAGCCCAGAATGACTTCTGTGCTCAGCCTGAATGTCTCTGCAAGCAGCAAGAGAACTCTCAGGTCACCTTCAACCCGTGCCTGGGCAGCTCTGAGCTAGGCCCCGAGGACACTCCTACCTGGCTTGGCATCCAATGTCTTCAGCTTGGCAAGTTTCTTCACCTTGACCTGTTTGGGCAAGTCCCCTGTGGAGACACACAAACCCTTTTGGCTGGCTCAGCCAATGACTGCTGCTATTCTGCCACTGGTCACAAGAGGGGAACTGCTGGCTCACTGGGATCCCATGGGGAATGGGGCCAAGGCACAGTGTCCTCTCATGCCAAACTCCTACCTCCAGCACAGGTTGCTTCCAAGGGACTCCCTCCCCCCACAGGTCCCCAGTGCTGCACACATTACCAGTCATCCTGAGCTCCCCCAGACGCAGAACGTGGGGCCAATGCTGCAGCATCTTGATAAAGAAGGGATTTGTCACTCCCAGGATGACACTGGGCCTGAGGATAGAGGAGTGTCAGCCAGGAGCCCCGCCTTGCCCCACCCACCGCAGCACAAGTCCCCCAAAGACTCACGGGGCTTGGGTTCGCGTGGTGTACTCCTTGAGCTCACTGTCGTGGATGGTGAAGTATGGGCGGTAATCGCAGCAGTACTTCAGCGGAGCCAAGCAGCTGGAAGAGGAAGATGGACCCACTAGATGCGACCCACAGAGGCAACACAGATGTGCACCAGTGGAGCTGCAGGGCCAGTCCAGTTCTGCTCCATGATGTCACCTCATCATCACCTTCTCATGCCACTCTGCAGGTGAACATTATGCCAGAGGAAGGGAGGCAGGAGGAGCCAATTACCTGGTCAGGGCCAGAACCATTTCTGAGGCAACAGAAGGGGAGGGAGCCATGACAACAAGAGGCTCCCCAAGCAACATCAGCTCCCACAACATCTGTACATGAATCAGGACTGGCTGGAAGCACCTGTTAGGAGACCAGAAAAGTAAGGACACTTAAGTATGCAGGTCCAGGCCAGAGCTCAGGCGTAGCCCAGAACAGAGACCAGCTCACCAAGCCCCGCTAGCCAGGAAGGCAAGGGATGAGAAATTTCCTGGTGTGGGAAAAGGACCACCATGAGTGGGCTACGGCATACCCCAAAGCTCATACTCCTGCCAGGCTCTCACCCACTCTGACCGCAATGTCTTGGCAATGCTTCCTCGCCGCCAGACTCTCCCCTTGCAAGAGTAGCTTTGGACACAGAAGGCAGAGCACTTACCTAAAGAGGTCCAGTTCAGTGGCACTGGGAAGGACCAGTGGGGCTGGCAACAGGTTCTGAGTAAGGAATAAGAGAAAGGAAAAACCCTTCAGCACATGAAAAATTCAGATTTAGAAGTGTGCTTCCAATACATCTGGAAAGCTCAGTCCCTGTCTTGATCCCAAGGCTGCTACCCTAAACACAATTTTGTAGGTTGATCAACCCCATAGTCTAGGGGTGGCCAACCTTTCAACTTTAGGGCTCCTAGACCTTTAACGATTGTGTTAAAGGAAATTTCAGCACTGCAGCTGGTCATCTGTGAGTCTCAACACAGTCTCCTGTTGCAGTCTCAACACAGGCTACCAGATGGGAGGATCCAGGTGTTCCCCTGAAACACCAACAGTATCCCTTGAGGGCCCCTTTTCTAGCACACTGCTAGCAGAGCAGAGGTAGAACGCAACATGCCATAGGGGCTGCTGCCACCAGAGAAAAGAGCATCTCCACAAGACCTCTCCCACCCCTGCTGGCTCTCACCTCCTGATTCAGTGGTTGAATGGGGTCAGAGCAAGGCTTGTCCACCCGGGAGGGAATCCTCACCTACATGACAAACAGTAGTAGAAAGAGAAGGGAATTTCCCCCCAAGAATGCAGCAGAATCCCCCTCATATGCCACCCACTTTCCTGCATGCACATTGGTATGGAAGCACCCCCACTGGTACCTGAATGACAACACCCATCACTGGAAGATTCAGAGTCTGGCCAGGCACAGGCAAAGGCCACTGATCAATCTCACTGCACACTGAAAGAGGCAAAGGAAGAGCAAGGGTGGGTGTGCCCAAGTGAACCTATCTAGGTAGCCTCAGACCATCCTGCCACCCTGCATTTAGACTCCCAACACACCATCCCACATCCCAATCCTGTCCACGTGTGATCATAGCCCAGGCAAGTCACAGAACCACAGGCATGACTAGCAATCACTTCAGCAAAGACCACTCAGTCAATTGGTGGGGCTGGCGCCACCAGTGGGATTCATGTCAAGGCTAACATGGGTCAAGATGCAGATTGGCCACTTGCTGTCACAGAGACAGATGTTCTCCTAATGGCAGACTTGGCTGCTGGCAGCACAAAGGCATTTGTCTCAAAGGCAAGAACCTGGCTGCCCTTGCCTGGCAGCGTCTCTTTACTCTGCCCAGAAATGGCACCCACCATGAATCTCAGCCATTTGCAGGTGTGACAATGCAGCAGCATCCAGAAGGCCAAGGCATACTGGTTGGCTGGGCAGGAGCACTCTAGTCAGCCCAATCTCCAGACGGTACAAACATGCCTCAGTATCCAGTTCCATTCTGGACCCCCTCATGGATACCTGAAACCATGGATCCTGGGGATGCTTTTTTAAAGATAGGGGGACATCAGTGGTTTTGCTGCAACAAGGTAAAGAAGTTTTGTTTAATGTTCCCCTATCTTTTTAATAGGCATCCCAGTATCCATGGGGTAACTGAAACTGTGGATATTGAATCAGTGGATACTGGGGCAAACTTATTGTAGAGCTACAGAAGGATCCAAAAAGACCAACCAAACTGACCAGGGGGCTCAAGCACCCTCCCTGTGAAGACACTGTGGGTGGGGAAATGACACACAGCAGAGGACAACTTCCACAGCGACCCAATGGGATGGGCTCCACAAGTTGTGATGATGGCTTGGGCAGGAGACTCAATTGGTTCATGGAGGGCCAGCTGACAAGTGGCCATTAAGTGGTGGCTTTGTGCCCTGTTGGTAGGCTTCCCATCGGGGCATCTTGGCTGGCTACCACAGGGAGCAGGATGCTGCCCAACACCTTGGACGGACAGGGGAGGCTTTAGTCTAGCCCAGGGCTGCACAACACTCCCCTGTGGGGATGCCACCTTATCTGACAACAGCCACCTGAAGACAATAAGAAGATCAGCTTATTGCTGAGAAGAGCAGCACTGCCACCATCCTGGTAATGGCAGGTGCTTGATCTGGGGCTTGGGAGGGAGAGAGGCAGGGAGCCTGCAAGACTTCTGAAGCCAACTGGCAACCACCTGGCTGAGCAACCCTACCCTACTGGCAGGTGAAGCAGGTTCCTGAGCTGAGGGAGGCTGCACACTGAAGGAAGCATTAGGGGGCTACTACCACCCCTTCCCTCTGAAGCAGGTTCCTTCCTTCGGTGTGGTCTCTCTCTTCTCCCCCTTTCTGAAATCTCGCCAGCCATGGACGTAACTAGGTGGACTTTCCTTGGTCTGATCCAGCAAGGCAGCTCTCCGAACATCCCCACTGTACCAAAGCTGCTCTCAAGCACACATAACAAAAGTCAAATGGATGCCCAAAGGCCAAGAACTCACCTGCCTCCAGACATGGGTCCAGCTTATCAAAGTACTCGGGCGCAATGAGCTGCAGCAAAGACTGGAAAAGATTGACGTACGGCAACCGAGACACCAGGACAAGGGACTGAAAGAGAGACACCATCTCAATCTTGAGAACACAGCCTAGTTGGCCTAAAATGACACTATCACCTGTCCTGCCTCAATATGGCTCCTGCAGGCCTCAAGGTTACCTCAAAGGGCCCCTTGGCGCCACTGTCCAGTGCACCAACAGGTGTCTGGGCAAAGTGGTGCAATTTTTCTTTGCCTGTCCTCAGTGTCCTTCCTCCTGCTATTTGCCCAAGCCTTTCATCATAACCTCTAACTGCTTTTAGACCAAGAGACTTGTGACATTTGCCATTTTTGCAGCTGACCTGTCTTCACAGTGCTGTTTAATTGCACCTATCAAGTATCTTGCTGAGCCTAGGATCCTTCCTGAGTGCCTCATTTCATTCAGAAGCAACAGAGACTTTACACAGACATACTGCAAAATTGAAGGTTTTCTAAATTGGAAGGTTTCGTACAGCTGTGCTACTGCGCCACACCTCCACCACTCACCTTTTGGAAATAGCCTCTTTTCACAGAGCTGTCCTTGACTTGCCGGAAATACACGTAGCCAAAGTAATGAGCAGGCTCTCGCTGAAAGGGCAGAAGCAAAAACACTATGAAACTCACTTTCTGCACAAGCCCCAATTCCAGCTGGGTCCTCATATTCCAGCTTGCCCTATGTGGAGTTATCTTTCTCTTACATAGACACTGACTTGGCACTGACTGTGGCAAACAGCTCAAAAGCAGAGCCCAGCAGCCCTAGGAAGATTCCCAGAAGGTCAATCCACACACAGCTGACCTTGCCTTGTGCTGGGAAACTACAGATGAAAGGGCACTTGCCCCCACCCCCAACCAGGTGACAGAACTGTGTCCTCCTCCTCCTCAGAAACTGAAACTGCTCATGGGCAGCTAGAGCAGGGAAAACAGACAAAAGTCTAGGACTCAGCAAGTGCCTCCTCAATTCACTTTTCTGCATAATGTAGTTTTCAATGTGGTTTTTTTTTTAAATTAATATTGCTTAGATTTTGCATTTTCTTATTTTAATGTGATGCTATATTTTGTATTGATGTTATAAGCTACTTAGAGTTTGGAAGAGCTGGGTAGAACTACCATACCCTGCCAGATGCTAGGGTGTGGCAACGGAATGCAGGCATCTTGTTGTCTCGTGTGCTCCCTGAGGCACCTGGTGGGCCACTGTGAGATACAGAAAGCCGGACTAGGTGGGCCCTCAGTGGAATCCAGCAGGCTCTTCTGATGTTCTTATGCATCTTATTTAAATAAGTGTGTGTCTCAAAAACAAGACATTTCAAGCACCTTGATGTACAGGGGATGCTAAAGTCCAGAGTCTGCTATTTTCCAAAGCCAGCCATCTGTACCCTTTGGCTTCAATCCTGCAAGTACCACGACTGACCTGCAATGATACTGGGGTTTCGCCATCATAGTCAAAGTCCTCCCCAAATAGAGCTCTCCGCTGCCCCCCAGACTGGCGGAAGCGAAAGCTGAACTGGGTGTCCCCGAGGCTGCCTGAGATAGACGGAAACAGGGCCACACATCACAGATGTGGCCAAGAGAAAAGCTGGGAGCAAGAGCACCACGAGAGTAATTTTTAAGAACAGGATTACAGCAACCTTCCCACAGGGTGGCTTCCCTCCCTTGGGAAGCCTCCAAATCTACAGCAGCAGGAACAGCCTCCCCCCTCAAGCAATGAAGACCAAGCTGACACACCCGCACATCCAGCACCTCAGAAGCACAATTCCTTTTTTCCCGGGAAGCAGCACTTCGAACCTCCGAGAGAGGCTGCTCTCCGCTCCGGCCCACCCTCAAGCGACGGGAGGCGGAGACTCAGAAGAGCCCGCCTAGCCGACCAATGCAGACCATCTCGCCTACCTGAGTAGGAGTCGGGAAAGGCTAAGTAGCAGATGCTCGTTTTCTGGAAGACACAAGGGCAGGTGGTGAGAGCCTAGTCTGCACCCAGCCCCGACCTGGACCGGCTCGAGCCAGGCAGGCGCGCCCCTACCTCTTTCTCCGTCAAGGCGTAGTCGTGCGGATACACCAGCTGCAACAGAGGAGCACGCGGTCAGGCCGCAGCAGAGCGGGCGAAGCTCACCCTCTCCCCGAAGGAGAGGTGCCCTGCTCTCTTCCAGTCGTCCCCCTACCCAGCCGAGCCCTCCGCGCGGGGGGCCCGCGCTAACTGGACCTCGCCAGGCGCCCACCTCCATTGCCTGGCCCAGCTCGAGGTCGAAAGTCACCGCGCAAACGCAATCCAGCCAAGCCGACAACCGTCCCCAGGGCAACGGCGACGGGAGGCGGCGACACGGCAGGGCCTCTGCCTCCATGGCCACGGTCTGCGTTCGACCCTTCCTCCTCGACCATGAAGCGCCCGCCCGCGCACAGCCGCTGCCACCTGCGGAGCGCGCCCGCGCGCTCCCCCTGCCGGCCGCGCTCGCGGGGCGCGGCAGCTGAGTGCCGGGCTTTGCTGGCGGGTTCTCTTCGGGTGCTCTTGCCCTCCTCAGCGGTACTGCCAGTCCAGCGACCCTCGGCTCGGCTCCTGGCTAGGCGCCAGTGACGGGCACCGCGCATGCTCACGCAAGCCTGGAGCCCCGCCCCTCGGCTCTACCATTTTGGAACTGGAGCGACAGCCGCCCGAGTTCTTGGCGGATCCATCCCCGCGACAGGTGAGGGCACGTGACGGCTGGAACACCTGCCTTCCTTGGGGAGCCGCAGCCAGGCTCCGCGAAGGTGCTGGCAGGAAAGGCCTGGGGGAGGCGGCGCCCGTCAGCCCCCGACCGGTCCGCCGCTCTCAGCGGCATTCTTGGAAAGGCCGCTGGGCAGCTGCGTTGGGGACAGCATCCCTCGGAAGCGCACACGCAGGCCAACGAGCCGGCCTGCGCTCGAGGCGGCTGTGTGGGAGCAGCAGAGGCCTGGCGTGGTCGCGGGGAGCTGCCTGGGTGCGGCTCTCCGGCAGGCGCGGCGTTTCTCTGGCCTTGCCTGGCGGGAGCAGGCGCGGTCACTGTGGCGATTGCGCCGCTGTGGGTGTCCTACTGGTGGGTTCGGGCTGCGTCTCCCTCGGCTTGCTGCTTCCTTGCCCCCCGGAGAGCGCATAGTACCGCACCGCGCTGGGTTTAGCGTTGCCACAGCTTCCTTCGTTCCGGAGCCGGAGGTGCGGCTTCTGAAACTCCTTTCTAAGGCATAGTACAGGAGAAGGAGGCCAGCTGTGAGGGCCAAATCCTATCCAATTTTCCAGCCCTGATGTAGCCGTCCCAATGCGTCGTGTGCTGCGTTCTGTGGTGGTGAGGAAGTCACGGAGGCCTCCTCAAGGTAAGGGAACGTTTGTTCCCTTTTCAGCTGCGTCGGCACCAGAAACTTGGAATAGGATTGGGTCCTGAGACGCTTGGAAGTGGTGCTGCTTGGGTTCCCAGCCTGCTCTGCTGCTTCTCATCTCAACCAGAAGTGCCCTGGGTCAGGTGGGCTGCTGGTCATAGTTCTCATAAATAAACTGAAGAGAAGGGGGCGCACTTGTGCCCGCCTTCTTGTAAGTGGGGAGAGGTGAACTGGAGTGAGGTCGTCTCCCTCCCTTTAAACCTGTGAAGACGGGATGATCCAATTCCTACTGTTGGAAAAATTGTGTGATGAGTTAGTGGTTAAGAAGAGGACAGCAACACAGGGATATGAAAAGCACCTTGTGATCTGAGATGTGGTTTCCTGTCACTAGGCTGCTTGCTACTGAGAGGAAATGATGTGCGTAAGGAATAAATACTGAGGCTGAAAGTTTAAACATACTTCACTTGAAAAGGTAGAACATAGCTTGTTCATCACTCTTGGTTTGAGATTTGAGAGAACTAAGAGATGAAAGCTCAGCAAAGGACTCTGTGTGTTATGTATGTTAATATTGTAAGCAGCTTTGATCTGTTTTGGAAAAGTGGGATATACATCTAATAATGAAATAAATATCAAGTACAGTAGGATTTGTTTCTGAGTGCAGAGATTGCTTGTGGAATATGTTTTGTACAGTATCTATTTGAGAGAATGTTTTAGTTCACTGTTATCAGTTTTGTACTTTATTTAAGCCTATTGCAATCTTCTTCAAAAGAACTAGAAAAAGACCTTTATGGCAATCCTACTCATCTTTCCTTGAGAGTAAGTCCCATTGTACTCAATAGGACTCGTAAATAGGCACACTAAAGATGGTGCTGTAAATCTGTGTTTTTCAGAGTGTGTTCCTAGGAGCCCTGGGAGCTCCCCGAGGCCCCTTCAGGGGCACCACCTGCCCGCTGCCTGGTTTGCTTGTCCGTCCCTCCTGCCTCCCCTGTTCATGGCTGTCCTTTCTCATTCCCTTCCTGTTCTGGCTCTTTGCTGATATTCAGCATTGGGCTTGGTGCTCAGCACTCTGCATGTTCTGGGGGTCCCCTGAGACTACTTTTAGGAGTGTAAAGAGCTCTAGAGGCTGCAATGTTTGCAAATTGCTGCTGCAACTCATACAGCCATAGACTGCTAGAGTTGGAAGATGGCTTGGAGGTAATCTAGTCCAACCCCCCCCCCCATTCACTGCAAGCAACTACAACATCCATGACCAATGGCCTCCTACTTGAAAACCTTCAATGAGAAAAAGCCCACAACTGTAGGAGGCAGGCTGCTCTGGTGCTAGGCAACTCTTACAGATAGGAAATTATTCTTCGTATCTAGACTAAACCTACTTCCCTGTGGTTACAACTCAGTAGTCCTTGTCCTGCCCTTAAAACCACAGAGAGCAAGTCCCCTTTCTGTGTGAAAGCTCTTCAAACACTTGAAGATGGCTCCTGCATCTCCCTTGTTTCCTCTTCTCCAGGTTGAACCTACCAGCTCTTTTAACCATTCCTTGCAGGACTTGGTTTCTAGGCCCTCAGCATCATAGCTGACCTCCTCTGAACCAGCTCCCCCACCCCTTTAAAGAAAAGAGAGGGAGAGCTTCCAATCTAACATTAAAGATTTTTTACCTCAAAGATAATGTACTTCAAAGACTATGTACTTCAAAGAAACCCTTTCACCAATGGTTCAATAAAAATGCAGTTATCAAACAACAACCCTGACACTTGTGTGTGTGTGGGGGGGGGGGAGCTGGTTCAGAGGAGGTCAGCTATGATGCTAAGGGCCTAGAAACCAAGTCCTGCAAGGAATGGTTAAAAGAGCTGGGTAGGTTCAGCCTGGAGAAGAGGAAACAAGGGAGATGCTGTGGTCTGGTGATGCTGAACTTCAGTTTGATGTGAAGTTTTCATGCCAGTTTCCTGAAGATGAACCCAGGGTTGGGGTAAAGGATGAGAATGGCTTGAAGGACCTGGAAGGTGAACTGCATTCTGGGTAGTGCAAATGGTATCATTGGAAGGATGTGTAGGAAATATTCCACTGGAGGATTGGTAGTGTGTGTGTTGCCAGAATAATTGGGGGGGGGGTGTCTGCCACATCTCCTCTTAGCACACTGCTGATGTTGAGCAATTATTAGGAAGCATTTGTGAAAAGTGACACAACTCACTGTGTTGACCCCTTTGTGATGACATGTTCGCTACATGGAGCAACCGCAACACAGAGTGGTGAGCAAGAAGGGGTTTGAAAACAGTGTTATTTACCTTACTCAGAAGTAAGCTTCTTGTATTCAGTAAGACTTAGGATTATAGACTTACTGGAAACAAAAACCTCTTTTCATTGTAGATTCTGAAATGGAATTTAATTGATGGCAGTGGCATTACTTGGGGTCTTTTGCTGATGTGTGACATGGTCAATTGTTTTTCCTCTTGTGACTTCTGTTGTGGATATCAAATAATGCAGTTCCTGTATGGAAACACAATTTCTAGAGGTATATTTTGGTCTGATGACATAGATCTGGAAGATCCAGGTTGAAATCCCCACGAGGCCATAAGGTTTCCTGGGTGATCTTGGATCAGTCACAATCTCTCAGCTCACCTAACTCATAGAGTTGTTGTGAGGATAAAAGGAGGGGAGGAATTATGTACACCATCCTGAACTTCTTGGAAAAAGGGTTTTATAAAAATGTGAAAAATAAGTAAAATTAAAATGTGTACAATCTGAGGCTTTCTGCTTCTTATATTGCTACTACCTGCAGTGATGACAGGCAACATGTGTGAGTCTAGAATCAGGCTGCCAAGTAGAGGCTATTTTTGCACATTGATGCGTCTTGTAGCCACAATTTGTGAGATGAGCCTTGTAGTCGCTTTTGCTGGGACACAGCTATGAAAGAAGAGTTCAAAGCCTGGAAGTCTCTGGCTGTGGCTTTTGCATGGATAGCCACAGGAGTGACTCTGCATGTGGCAGCAAGGGTACTGGAAAAGGGAAAAAGAAAAAAAGCCCCCCACCCCGCCCCAGACTTTTCTTGCTCTGTAGACATGCAGATGGGTGCCACTTGAGTGAGCAGAACACCAGGGAAGAGAAAACCAAAGGTGTAGGCGCAGTCCAACGCAGAGAGCTCCAGTTGGGGATTTGAATCCTTGTCCTTCCTCCCTTGAGAGGCAAAATACAGTCTACTGATTGATTTAGGGGAAATGAGGAAACTTGGGGTTTCCTCATTGAACCTGGGTGTGCCACTGAGACTGGTGAATTCTGGACCTGCTTCAGAGCCTTTGGCGTGATCCAAGAGGCAAGGCTTGGTGTTGGTGCTCAGTTGCACAGGCAGGCAGCATTTGGTTTGTCTCCACGAATTCTGTTTTCCGAGGCGTGGGATGGCAGACAACAGTCTGCTTGGGCTGCAGGCTTGTGCGTGAACTGCATTGCTCAGGAGGTGGTGGTTGATGGCTTTGCACCTGGCCACAAAAGCGGATTGCCCCTCTCCCTAAAACTGACTCTCAGAAGGAAGGCAAGGTTTTTTCTTCCAAGAGAGGAATCTTTGGTGCTTCTCTTTGATGGAGCAGGGCCCTGGCTGAACATGTGACATAAAGATTCTGGCAACCAGAGGAAATGACCTTTGGGTCTCCTTGACAGCCTCGAGCTCTCTTTCGGAATGATGGCAGGAAAACAAATGTGAGTCCTTGTATTTTCACAGCTGAGTCTGCAAAGTGAGCTGCCTGTCAGGAAAGGCAAACGACCATCTGCCGCACTATGCAGGTGTACTTTGGAAGTACATCTTGCTGTGGTTGGTGAGGCTTTCTTCTGAGTAAACATGCCCAGGGTTGGGCTGCGCATGGGTGTAACGTTTTATGTGTGAAGTGTCCTGTAGCCATTGTAGTCGTACTTGTGGTCCCCTAACCCCAAGATGCTTGTAACCCTCTGGTGCGGATTCTTGTTTTGGTGTGTTCGCCCAAACAGCTTCTGCTGCATTTGTGCTTTGAGCCCCGCCCCCCTGTACTGAGGATGTTTTCATGTTCATTTTGTTTTGTTTTCAGGGAAAGACTGGAGGGAAGCTTTGCATTCAGTGGAATTCTTTTCCAAGTGCTGTTGGAACAGGGAGACAGATGCACCTTTTTGAAACAAGATTTGTCTTAAGAGGTAGTAGTCGTTCCTCTCTTCTCATTTTGGGTTGTGGGAGACATTGCAAGAAGCCGGCTTCCAGATTGTGGGGTCACAAAAGAACTCCAAAGTGCGCTTGATACTGTCATCCTTCTCTGTCCCTGGCTTCTCTGCTGGCCACTGTCTCATCCAGCCTGCCTCACTCCCAGCTTGTTTGCTTCTACCACTTCTACCTTTGGTAGGGGCATGTGCAGCCACCACCCACAAGGGCTTGCTGTCATTTGAAGTAGGTGTGTACAGGTACAGATTAGGTGCAGGCTAGTCTTTCTCTTTTGTTTTTCACCTTTTATTAATGATAGCAAATAAGTACAATCAACTAAAAATGTACACTGTAAAAAAAAGGAAGGGAGAAAAAATGTGCATACAAACAAAACTAATAGTATATAAGAAAAACACAATGCATAGCAAGGTATATGTCACAAGAAAGGGGGGGTTAGGATGAAATATGATTCTGACTAATGCTCATAGGGTACCTTAGGAGCAGAGTTGGAAGATTGTCCTTTTCCCACCTGTTGATGTTAACTCCTTGTTTCTTCAGAGAGAAGTCTGTTCTAGGAAGAATTCAGGTTAGATATGTTTTAAACTATGGGTGAAACACTTCTGTTGAACTCACCTTTTGGAATATAATGCTCCCTAGCTTTGTGAACCTTGATTATTGAATAAGAGTGCAATCCTAACTTGTAGTTAGGCCGGCACAAGTCACTGACTTGTGTCAATGAGTGTCGCAAACACCCTGTAAAGCATGTTTGAGTTGCTGGATGCCGGGCTCCCCAGATTGCACTTGGATCCTACACTTGTGCGGTTCTTGTGGATGGCCCAGCTGTTGCCCAAGACTAGGCAGTTACTTGGTCCTGTGACATCTAAGGACTGGCAGGATTTGTCTTTCCCCATGTCCGAAGGAAACCAAGAAGAGCTTTCTCTTGAGGATGCGTCCCCTGGATCTAGTAAAGCAAAAGAGTCGAAGGCAACAGGCGCTCCCAAGGAAGAGGATGTGGCTAGTACATGGATGTATACTCATTTGCAGCAGCTGGGCGCATCTCTTCCTGCAAAAGTGACAGAGAGCCTTGTAGCACCTTCAAAAGTCACCTGTTGATTTCAGCAGATGCTTCTGTGGGCCACAGTCCCTTGCCTCAGAGAACTGCATCTAAGTGGATTTTATAATCCATGAAAACAAATGCTGGTGGAGGTGGATGGGGGGGGGAGTCCTATGAGGCTCTTGCTTCTTTGTCAGGACTGTGTTCAGGATTCCCTTGCTGAGCTCACCTGGTGATTCATCTTCTCTGGGTGGGATGGACAAGTCCAAGGGGCAGGGGAAAGCAGAAGGTTCTCCTGAGTCCATGATACGTCTTGGCATAAGACCCTCATTTGGGGAGTCCCTGGGCAGTTAGGTTTATGGCTTGGTTGCCAGGGCAACAGGGACTCTTCCGCCCTTTGTTCTTTGAAGGTTAATGTGAGCTCTCCAGCCTTGCAAGAGGCCAAAGGCCCCTTGTGGTCATGCATGGCTTGCCATGCATTATTTGAGGACCAGGGTGAAGGGGACCAAGGGGAAGAAGAAGGTGGCTGCTGATGGTCAGAAGGAGGCAGTGAGTAAGGGAGCAAAGTTAATGGGAGAAGAAACTGAGTGGATGTTAGGTCCCCTCCCAAAGGGGCCACAGCCATCCTGTTCACCTTGACAGTGAAGGTAGCCCCATGGCTACTGGTAGTGACCACTAGGGCTGCTGCTGAAGCAGCTTTCTGGTTAGCAACAGATGGAGCTTCATCAAAGGTAGGGTCCATCTCTGGGTTGTATCTGCACTCCTGTAAGGATCAGACAGTAGACTTGTGGGTAACCCTTCAAATATAGCCTGGTCCGAATCCCATAACTGCTGTTTTCCCCTCCTTGCAGGCAGGTATATGCCCTCACAATGTTCTGGAAATTTGATTTGAATACGACGTCCCATGTTGACAAGCTGCTGGACAAGGAGGAGGTGACTCTGTCTGAGCTGATGGACGAAGATGACCTCCTCCAGGAGTGCAGAGCCCAGAACCACAAGCTGGTGGCCTTTCTCTGTCAGCAGCACTGCATGGAGGAACTGATCCGCCTCATCACCTGTGAGCCCCCTCTAGACATGGATGAGAAGGTCCGCTTCAAGTACGTGCCCAGGTGGCAGGCAACTAACTGAGGGAAAAACTTGAGATGTAGCTGGCTGGACTCTCTAGTGGTAGGGAGGTCAGGCTTTGGTGATTTACGTCTAGGATTATAGGTCCCCTTTCAGCAGTTGTTTCCTAAGTAATTTGCAATCAAAATAATATGACATCCTAGGTGACCCCAGCAGCCCTTCTGTGAGACTGGTCTCCTTAATTTCAGTATCCCCCACCCCCATGGCCACAGGTATGAGGTGGGGGTGGGGGGGTGGGGGGGTAGACAGAGCCAGCCTGGAGTCTGTATAGACTCAGAGTTGGAAGAAAAACTTGCTCTTTGCAGAGCAAAGAATAGACCCAGCTGCCTATCCACAAGGCAGGATCGGCCTGGGGACCATGGGAAGCCCCTTCACCCCAAGGAAGACTGGGATCTTCTGACCCTTGGAAGGCTCTCAAGGGAGGGGCTGCCCCAGCTGCCAAGACTGAGACACCCTGGAACCATTGGAGAATGCAATGGGGGCCTTACTGGAGCACCTGCCTGATGAGGAGACGTGGTCAGGCTTGAGGCTTTTTAGTATGGAACAAAGGTGGCTGAGGGTAGGCATGATACTTGCACAGTGATCCATGGTGAGACACTGAAAAAGTCTTCTCCCATAACACGGGCACAGGGCAGTCTCCTGTTGCAGGGCTTCCCAGAGGCCTTTGCTGGGTAAGGAGGCTGGTTGCTCTGTCCAAATGCAGGCTTGCCTCAGCCCATGTATTCAGGGCTGGCACCAACATCTCTCTTTAGTCTGGGTCCTTTCCCTGCAGGTATCCCAACACAGCCTGTGAACTGCTGACTTCTGATGTGCCTCAGATCAACGACAAGCTCGGAGGTGATGAAACTTTATTGAACAATCTCTGTGACTTCCTGGATCGCGAGCCTCCCTTGAACCCATTGCTTGCCAGCTTCTTCAGTAAGACTATTGGTAATCTTATAGCCAGGAAAACAGAGCAGGTAAGGAGGACTGGCTTTGCTTCCTTATGGCCTGTCTTGTAATTTACTGTATGTATATACTTCTCTCACAGTGGATGGATGGCCATCCTCAGATGGGTTGTTCCTCCTCCTCACTCTATTGATAGGCATGACTATGCAAACTAGATGGAGCCAATCTCACCAGTTCAATTCCTGATTGGCTATGATGAGAGTTCCTCTTTTGTCACCTGTGTGGAATATTGAGCTGGCTGAACCTGCGCATGTCCTGAAAGATCTCTTCCCTGGAAGGGCAGAGCAAAGTCTCTCTTCCTGAGGGTCTGCCTGCCTTGGATCACGTCTCCTTCAGGAGGCTTCAGTTGGCCACATCAGAGACCCTCTGGTCTCCAGCTAAGTGGCTTGTCATCACTAAATGACATAACTTGTCATTTAGTTATGGACAAGGGCTTGTCCATTCCTTCCATGAGGAGGGGGCTCGATTTCAGGAGCTCTTCCAAAGTAGGGAGGCTTCAGACAAGTGACTTCTGCAGACTTTGGGCTTTATCACAACACCTCACAATTCCAGAACCCCCCCAAAGCACCATTGATTGTCTGAGGCTGCACAATCAGGGCACAGAGATTTTGGGGGCTTTACCCTAATCTCTTAGGTTTATTGGAGGGGAGTGGCAGAGGAAGATCAGGATGGAGATGCGCACAGGGTCATAGTGGAAAACATCCAGCAGGGAAACCTCCTTTTTCGCTTCATGGCCTGATCCACGTGGACCACCACTGCTCATGACTAGTACAGAGCAACGTCCTTTGGGCTCTTGTTGGGACCTGGGGGGTGGGGCCTGGCCACACTCTCATATGCATGAGTCGCCTCTTTCCCGGCTCATCCTCACATGAGAGCCATATCCACAGAACACATCAGGCAGTGCAATTCTAAGTTGGATTGGCTGAGAGCCAGATGGAGTCACCTTCTGGCAGTGTCTCTCCAAATCACCCAATGCTTTGGCTGCCTGTCAGTGGACCACAAAACTCCCTCGGTCCTCTCACAGTCTGGATGCCCGGCGTATGTGACCAGTGAACTACTGGGTACCTTTCTGCCAACGTATCTTGGCTGTCTTCTTGGTATCTACCACCCCTGTGCTCTATGGCCTTCCTTCAGGATAGTCTCAAACAGAGGCTGTTAGAGAACCCCTAAGAAAGTCAGGCATTGGTTCTGGGTCAGAAATGGCCATCTTCCATCTCTGCGCATCTTTGTCTCAGGTTCTCCCTTGGGGAAAGCTGTCCTGACACAGATGCTTCGTTTCCACAGCAAAGTTCAGGCAGCCTTGACTCATTGTTGCATGGACAGTCATGGAAGAAGAAGGTCTAGACAAGCAGGTGGCACTTGAGCAACCCCTGGCCCTGAACAGGGTTACTGATGTGCATTGTTCTTCCTCCCACAGGACCTGTTCTACTACTGTGCTGCGAGTCGAGCATTTCTAGGCTTGTCCTGCTTGTTACTGGTCTTGGTCCAGTGACCGGTTGCTGCAAAGAGCATGCTCTGTCCTTTCCTCTTTCAGGTGATCTCATTTTTGAAGACGAAAGCTATGTTTCTTGACCTGGTGCTAAAGCACATGGATACATCTGCCATGATGGACCTTCTTCTGCGACTTATTAGCTGTGTGGAGCCAGCGCAGTTGCGGCAGGAAGTTCTTAATGTGAGGGCTTCCCTTGTGTTGCTGTGCTCTTTTGTGCTGGAGGCCCTGTGAGGATTGTTTATCCAGGAAGTTCTTGGGATTTTTTTTTCCAGTTTTGGATCAGGACCCTGATGCCAGAGACTGGCAGCATGGGCCTGGCAGCAGAGTTGACCCCTTTCTGGAGCTTTATCCCATCTGAGGGACTTTCCTTTCAACTGTCCCACTGAAGAATCTTGGGCCTTCTGGTCTGATATGATTCTTGGAGCACTGCTCCACCTCCACCCCCACTTGGAGGCATTTCCCCCTCCACTCCTTGCTGCATCAGGAACCATAGCTCACTGATGGAGCCCTTTCTGCTTTGAAAGCAGGCTGTCTCAGCAGGGAGGACTGGGAGGAACTCCTGAGTCTGAGACCCTGAAGAGCTGCTGCCACCGCCTCCAGTCTGTATCACCGGAACTGAACGGGATGGCCTCTTGGTGGGCCGACTCTGCAGGGGATTGCATCCTCTGTTTCTGTGTTGTGTTGGAGTCAGGATATTAGGGGGCATACGTATCATCATTCTTCCGCATGATACTGCTTTTCTGGGAGGGCTGTGGGGAGCTGCTGGTCTTTCCTGCAGGGATCTGTGGAGCTGCTGGGTCTCAGTGGGGGTCCTCCTGGTCCAGAATGCTGGTTCCTACAGTGGCCCATTCCTCTGGGAGCCCATAGGCAGCAGGTGCTGGTGACAAGCAACATGCCTGCCTCTTGGTCTGGAGGAGTTGTCCTCAAGAGGGCAGTGAGAATCCACACTCTGAATGGAAGGGAGGCGGAGGGAATGCCTGTGTTTGTAGGCAGGGACAAAAGCTCCCCTCCTGGGCTAGCTGAAGTTTGCCATGAACATGTTTCTCATCAGGGGTGTTTCCTTCTCTGCCCCTTTAGTGGCTGAATGAAGCAAGGATCACCCAGAGGCTTGTGGGGCTGATCCATCCTACCCAGGCTGAGGAAGTGAGTGTGATTCCCATCAAAGGCTCTGTCCTGTAACTGCCAGAGGGGGTGGTGAGGTTGGAACTCTTAACCTCTTTGGAAGGGGAGGAGAGAGTGCTGCTGGGAGAAAGGGCTTGATACACGACTTGGTAACTCCTGTCAGTTGTCCCTCAACGCACCTGGAGGTGCAGATCTGCCCCTTCTGAGGTGGGACTTGTGCCTGGTGTTATATGCTAGTGGTCTCCTATCCTTGAGAGCTCCCTGACTGAAATATCCCTGTCACACTTAGCCCCACCTCACATACCCTGAGCTGAGCCTGGCAGCCTCCTCTCAGGGAGCCCTGCTTGAGGTCTGTCATGGCGCCCTGAACCTGCCCCGTCTCTGAAGGTGTGTCCCCTTCTTTGCAGAGACAGGCCAATGCTTCCCAAACCTTGTGCGACATCATCAGACTGAGCAGAGATCAGAGCAGTCAGCTCCAGGAGGTTGCAGAGCCTGTCCCACTCCTCACAGTGCTGGAGTCGTAAGTAGAAGTTGGTGGCTGCTTGGGGGCATTGCAAGTGGCGTTCAGAAAGGTGCTGAGGGTGTGCTCTGTGCTTTCCCATCAAGGGCCAGGCAGCTCTTCTTTCCTGGTGGGTGTGCATGGTGTCTAGCAGGAGCTGTCCAACATGGGCTGCCCTGTTAGTAGCGC
Source organism: Lerista edwardsae (assembly GCA_029204185.1). NCBI lineage: Eukaryota > Metazoa > Chordata > Lepidosauria > Squamata > Scincidae > Lerista > Lerista edwardsae. Next base: position 27,550 of record JAJKFI010011864.1, read on the forward strand.
TGTAGTAGCTGCCTGACGAAGCTTGGGTGCCTGGTCATCCAAGAGCATGGGACTTGAGGGTGGCAGTGGCAACCTTGGCATGCAGTGGCATGGCCAGGGTTAGGGTGCTCTCAGGAGGAAGGGGAGCCACTCGTGATGTCTGTGGTGTCCTCAGGCAGGAATGTGTGGAGCAGCTTTTAAAGAACATGTTTGATGAGGAGCCAACAGAGACCTGCATTGTGAATGGAACTCGGGTGTTGCTGACATTACTGGAGCAGAGGCGTGCTGGGTAAGGAGCATGTCTGGGGGGTGGCTGTTTCCCAGCAGCTGCTCAGTGTCTCGTCTCGTCCCAGCTTCACAGCAGCTCACAAGCCCACTTGAGCCAAGTTGTTGTCTCCCATCTCAGCAGATTTGGTCCTGGGAATGTGTCTGGGCAATGGAAAAACTCTGGGGCTGGCACAGCCAGTTGGCCAGGTTTTGGCTCACCTGTGGTTGGTCTTTCTGCCTGCAGCACAGAAGGGCTGGCAGACTCCTCCTCTCCGGGATTTGAAGGGTCTTCCACAGTCGGTGGCAGCATCTTGAGCGGCATTGAGCCACGCCTGACTGATTTCCATCACCTGCTGCTCAACCCCCCCAAGGTATGGAGAGCCAGCCCTTTCTTGCGGGTAGCCCCAGTTCACTTAGTTTCTCCTTCTGCAATGTGTGTCCAAACCCCACTAGTGTTACAGGAATCAGCTGGGAACTTCAGACAGTGTTTTGAACTGGAGAGCTATGTTGTCAACACATGGACTCCCTGCTTGACATGTACATGTATTTAACCATCTTGTACCCTGCTTTTCTCCTCTAAATGCACTCAAAGCAGTTTGTTGTTGTTCAGTCGCTAAGTCGTGTCCGACTCTTCGCGACCCCATGGACCACAGCACGCCAGGCCTCCCTGTCCTCCACTAGCTTCCTGAGTTCGCCCAATTTCATATTCATTGCTTCGGTGACACTATCTAACCATCTCATCCTCTGTCGCCCCCTTCTCCTTTTGCCTTCAATCTTTCCCAGCATGAGGGTCTTTTCTAAAGAGTCCTCTCTTCTCATCAGGTGGCCAAAGTATTGGAGCTTCAGCTTCAGCATTTGTCCTTCCAGGGAGCAATCAGGCTTGACTTCCTGGAGAATTGACCGATTGGATCTCTTTGCAGTCCAGGGGACTCTCAAGAGTCTTCTCCAACACCATAATTCAAAAGCATCGATTCTTCGACGCTCTGCCTTTCTTATGGTCCAGCTCTCACAGCCATACATGGCTACTGGGAAAACCATCGCTTTGACTATGCGAACCTTTGTTGGCAGGGTGATGTCTCGGCTTTTGATTAAGCTATCTAGGTTCACCATAGCTTTCTTCCCAAGAAGTAAACGTCTTTTAATTTCATGGCTGCAGTCACCATCTGCGGTGATCTTGGAGCCCAGGAAAATAAAGTCTGTCACTGCTTCCATTTCTTCCCCTCCTATTTGCCAGGAAGTGATGGGAGTGGTTGCCATGATCTTAGTCTTTTTAATGTTGAGCTTCAAGCCAATTTTGGCACTTTCCTCTTTCACCCTCATCAAAAGGTTCTTTAGGTCTTCCTCACTTTCTGCCAGTAGAGTGGTATCGTCTGCATATCTGAGGTTGTTGATGTTTCTCCCAGCAATCTTGATTCCAGCTTGTGAGTCATCCAGCCCTGCCTTCCTCATGATGTACTCTGCGTATAAGTTAAATAAGCAGGGTGACAATATACAGCCTTGTCGTACTCCTTTCCCAATTTTAAACCAGTCGGTTGTTCCATGTCCAGTTCTAACTGTTGCTTCCTGACCCGCATAAAGGTTTCTCAGAAGGCAGATCAGGTGGTCTGGAACTCCCATCTCTTCAAGAACTTGCCACAGTTTGTTGTGATCCACACAATCAAAGGCTTTAGCATAATCAATGAAGCAGAGGTAGATGTTTTTCTGGAACTCTCTTGCTTTCTCCATGATCCAGCGAAGGTTGGCAATTTGATCTCTAGTTCCTCTGCCTCTTCGGAAACCAGCTTGTACATCTGGTAGTTCTCGATTCACATACTGCTGAAGCCGAGCTTGTAGGATTTTGAGCATGACCTTGCTAGCATGTGAAATGAGTGCAATGGTGCGGTAATTCGAGCAATCTTTGGCATTGCCCTTCTTTGGGATTGGAATGTAGACTGATCTTTCCAATCTTGTGGCCACTGTTGGGTTTTCCAAATTTGCTGGCATATGGAGAGCAGCACTTGGACAGCATCATCTTTTAAGATTTTGAGTAATTCTGCTGGAATGCTGTCACCTCCACTAGCTTTGTTGTTAGTGAGGCTTTCTAAAGCCCACTTGACTTCACTCTCCAGGATGTCAGGTTCGAGCTCAGTGACTGTACCACTGTGGTTATCAGGAACATTTAGATCGGCCTTATAGAGTTCCTCTGTGTATTCTTGCCACCTCTTCTGAATCTCATCTGCTTCTGTTAGGTCCTTGCCATTTTTGTCCTTTATTGTGCCTACCTTAGCATGAAATTGTCCTTTGACATCTCCAATTTTCTTGAAAAGATCTCTAGTCCTCCCCATTCTGTTGTTTTCCTCTATTTCTTTGCATTGCTCATTTAGAAAGGCCTTCCTATCTCTCCTTGCTGTTCTCTGGAAATCTGCATTCAGTTGGGTATATCTTTTCCTTTCTCCCTTGCTTTTGGCTTCTCTCCTTTCCTCAGCTATTTGTAAAGCCTCGTCAGACAGCCACTTTGCCTTCTTGCATTTCTTCCTCTTTGGGATGGTTTTAGTTGCTGCCTCCTGTACAATGTTACAGACCTCCGTCCAAAGTTCTTCAGGCACTCTGTCTACCAAATCTAAGCCCCTAAATCTATTTGTCACCTCCACTGTATATTCGTAGGGGATCTGATTTAGGTCATACGTGGAGGGCCTAGCGGTTTTCCCTACTTTTTTCAGTTTAAGCCTGAATTTGGCAAGAAGAAGCTGATGATCTGAGCCACAGTCAGCTCCAGGTCTTGTTTTGACTGCCTGTATGGAACTTTTCCATCTTTGCCTGCAAAGAATGTAATCAATCTGATTTCGATGTAGACCATCTGGTGAAGTCCATGTGTACAGTCGCCGTTTGTGTTGCTGGAAAAGGGTGTTTGCTATGACTAATGTGTTCTCCTGACAGAACTCTATCAGTCTTTGCCCTGCTTCATTTTGTACTCCAAGACCAAACTTGCCTGTTATTCCTCTTACCTCTTGACTGCCTACTTTAGCATTCCAATCCCCTATGATGAGAAGGACATCTTTTTTGGGTGTTAATTCTAGAAGCTGTTCTAGGTCTTCATAGAAGCGGTCAACTTCTTCCTCATCAGCACCAGTGGTTGGGGCGTAGACTTGGATTACTGTGATGTTGAAAGGTTTGCCTTGGATCCGAATGGAAATCATTCTATCATTTTTGAGGTTATACCCCAGTACTGCTGTTCTCACTCTCTTGTTCACGATGAAGGCTACTCCATTTCTTCTAAGGGATTCCTGCCCACAGTAGCAAATATAATGGTCATCTGAATTAAATTCTCCCATTCCTGTCCACTTTAGTTCACTAACTCCCAGGATGTCGATGTTCAGCCTTGACATCTCACGTTTGACCACATCTAGCTTGCCTTGATTCATAGATCTGACGTTCCAGGTTCCTATGTAGTATTGTTCTTTGCAGCATCGCACTTTCCTTTCACTTCCAGACACATCCACAGCTGAGCTTCCTTTCAGTTTTGGCCCAACTACTTCACTCTTTCTGGAGCTACTAGTACTCGTGTTCTGCTCTTCCCCAGTAGCATAATGGACACCTTCCGACCTGAGGGTCTCATCTTCCAGTGTCATATCGTTTAGCCTTTTTGTTCTGTAATCCATGGGGTTTTCTTGGCAAGAGTACTGGAGTGGGTTGCCACTTCCTTCTCCAGCGGACCACGTTTAGTCAGAACTCTCTGCTGTGACCTGTCCATCTTGGGTAGCCCTACATGGCATAGCTCACAGCTTCATTGAGCTACTCAAGCCCCTTCGCCACGACAAGGCAGTGATCCATGAAAGGGCAAAGCAGTTTACAGAACCATAAAATTGCATTTTAAACTACAATTTGCAGTACAAACATTAAAGCATCCTTAAACTGTCACGATAAAACAAAAAACCAGCAGCACTCGCCTCTTAATAAGAAGGGCAAGGCCTATAATTGCTAATCAGCCTGGACATATTTGCATAAAATCTACAAATGTCCAGGATTAGAAACCATGAACTCAGACTGCTACTCTGGAAAGAAATGTCTTTCGTCCCCTCCAGACAATCTCCAAGGAGAAAGTGGTTTGTACACTGCGAGGGAGAGAGTTCCATAAAGTTGGTGCCACTATGGAAAAAGCTCTGATGACACTGTGAAAGAAAAGAAGCACAACAAAGTGGGTGGGAGGACATGCCAGCGTCTTCACTGGGTGGGTGGGAATCTGTGTACTTCTACACCAGTTGATACACCTTCCCTTCTGTTGATGGCTTATTGTCTTGGACAGGCATCGATGAAGGGATGAGCTTGGGTTCTGTGCAGGCTGATGGCTGCTTCTGACCCGTCACAATTGCCCTATTGATAAATTTTAATCCAGGAGTTTCACCTTGGAGTTTTCCTTTGAAGAATGGTGATTTTGAGGTTGGCGGGAGAATGTCTTGGGAGGTCAGGAAGGTTCTCCCACTGGCTTCCATGTGATGCCATTTTGGATGCCAATGTGTGCCCGGCATTGATTCTTTTGTGTGGAGATTGGCTTGTTTGTCCCTGGTAGGGAGCGGCAGGGGGCACTATTGGCAGCGATTCCAAACTGTGGGTCCCAAACCTATTGGAGGGTCGCAGGACCATGTGTGCTGGGCCTAACACAATGCTCTTCGTACTGTTGCAAGGCCTGATCTGCAAGATCTGGTCCCTGTGTTTGTGGCTCTGTTACTCTTGAGGAGCTGGGGGTCTGTAAGCAAGGTGGCAATTCCTACCATTGTGGACGTCCCTGGCATGCCCATCAGCCAGCCTCCTTGCCACAGGCAGGATCAGCAGGAGCTGGATGCTTCCCTGGGCTTAGGGTTAGTCTGGCCTGAAAAGGTGGCTCTCTCTTGCTGGTGACAGGCAGCCTCCATTCGGACAACCATTGGGGTCTTGGAGGAGCCGCTGGGAAATGCTCGTCTTCATGGAGCCTGCCTAATAGCTGCCCTTCTCCACACCAACACGCTTAGCGTGAACCAGGAGCTGTGCCGACTTAACACCATGGACTTGCTGCTGGTGAGTGATGCCAAGGCGTGTGTGTTTGTGGTCAAGGGCACCTCCTAGTTGACTGTGCCATGGACGGATGGCTGTCTCCCTTTGTCGTCCTCCTGGATTGTTCTAGAAAAATCCATGTGGAGAGAAACGAGAAGGTGAAGGCACCTGCCAGGAGCGCAGCATCACCCCCTCCTTCCTTTCATTCCAGGACTTGTTTTTTAAATATACTTGGAATAATTTTTTGCACTTCCAAGTGGAATTGTGTATAGCGGCTATTATGGCGCACTCTGTGAATGAAAGCAGAACAATCACAAGTGATATGGAGAGCAAGGAGGAGATGAAGGGGAATGCCGTCTTGGAGGAACCACTCAACAGGCCTGAGAACGTCATGGTGACTCACGTAAGACTATCTTTGGGATGTTGTATTGATGCTGTAATGTTTTCCCATTGCTGCTTCCCACACAGCCCATCATTCGTCCATGGAATTCATTGCCACAAGATATGGTGATGACCACACGCTTGAATGGACAAATGCATGGAGGAGGAGAGGTCTATCCATGGCCACTAGTCACAATGGCCAAATGCTGCCTCTAGGTCCAGTGGCAGCCAGAGAAGCAATGGCATGAGAGAGGTCTGCCTTTCTCCCTTGCTTGTGGGCTTCTGGTGGGCCACTGTGGGCAACAGGATGCTGCATTAGATGGGGTCCCCTTTGGTCCAGTACAGCTTAGAGAGAGAGAGCAAGGTCTTTCCTCTTCTCCCATTTCCAGCAGTTTTCCTTGGCATTGAAATGATACCTCAGTCTCAGGCATGGAGTCCACATTCACGGAAAATATTGCCAACTGTTCTCAGTAGTGAGATTGCATCAGTTGGGTGAAAATGAGACTCGGTCAGCTGAGCTTGCATTTCTCTCCACCACTTTTTTCATGTACCCACTGTTTTCATGCTTGTGGGTAAAGATGAAATGTCTGACTCTTCTGACTTGACACAAGCTAGAAATGAACCTTGCAGGTTGTTAGTGGTGATTTGGGGTGATGGATTGAATCCTTTCCTCAAAGACCTGGCAGCCTTCTGTCCTTCTCAAAGTAACAAGCCTGCCTTGACATCACTGTGGAACCTGGAGAAATTCTTCTATGTGGAAAATTGCCCAGTTACAGTGCATGTGTCCTCCCAGCAAAGGTGGTGACTTGTGCACGGCCAGCAGGAAGCCAGCTGACCCCTGGCCCCCTCCCCTGCTAAGTGCTGCAGACGCTCTGCTGGATCACAGGGCAAAGCAAAGATTATTTTTTATCTGGCTTTTTATCTGGCTGATGTTTCTAACAAGGAGAACCAGAAGATAAGAGCAAACATAGCTCAGGATTTCAGTAACATCACAACAGATGAAATGGCTACTTCAGAGTCAGAGAAGGTTCCAGTTCATGAGAAAATGGTCACATGTCTTGCCCTTGTTGGGCCAGCCAGTCTCGTTTCACAGAGTTGCTGTGAGGCTGAAAGGAAGTGGGGGAGGAATCCTGTACAGCACCCTGAGGTTCTTGGCAGAAGGAAGGGTGGCATATCAGTGTGGAAAATGAAATGAAGTATGTCATCACAGAAGAAGTTGCCTCTCCTAGAAGCTGGGGGTGTGCTTCAGTAGAGTGGGGGCAAGATGATACTGTATATGAAATTATTCTTGAGTCTTTTCTTTTTGGAACCAGGGTTTTCTGACCCAACTGCAAGTTCACCATGCTCAGTAAAGTTCTCAACATTGGTGCTGAAAGGAGGAAAGGGGTTGGGGGTAGTTGTGAGGGGCCTTGGAAAAAACCCTTGATCAGGCTGCCTGTGGATGGTGAGGCTCTTGACCTCTGCCATTGTGAGGGAGGATGCTGTTGACATCAAGGCCTGTGCCAGGCTTCCCCTTTCAAGTTGGGGCCATGGAAGGATGGAGCAGCCCCTGTTCTGTGTGGTTAATAGAGAGACCTGATGTCCTTGTGCACATTCTCTCTCTTTCTCTCTCTCCCCCTTCCCCCTTCAGTTGTTGCAGAAGTGCTGCCTGGTGCAAAGGATACTGGATGCCTGGGAGACCAATGACAGAATACAGTAAGGCTCCTTCAGCTTGTGCAGTGGCCCTGGGCCTGAGACTGTGCCTTATCTGAATTGGAGTTGCTTCTCCAAATAGCAGCACTTGGGAAAGGGAGAGAGCAGCCATAGGCACCCGTGCGGGCAAGTCAGCATGGACAGGCCCTTCTGAGGCACATACTCTTCAGATTGGAGAGGCCAGGCCCAGGAGCCTCCTCTCCTAACCTCCAGAGATGATCCTTGGTTGATCCTTTGTAGTGGGGCAAAGGAAGAGGCTGGGTTTGTGATGGGCAGTAGGTAACAGGGGAAGGGGCAGTGCTTACAGAGGAGCAGTTGCGTAAAATCCCTTTTTAATGTTAAGGTCAAGTGTTTTGTTGTTGTCTTGGATGTCTCACTAGACATGTGAAGGCCTAGGGGGAAAAAACCCAGAAAAATGCGTGGGATGACCCAGATTTGTATGGGGTTTTTTAATTTCTTTTTTCTGCGACATTTTAAGTTTTCATGGAAAAATTGGAAATTTTGAGAAGCACTGAAGAAAACGGAAATATTTTTTTTCTCTCTGATTAGTTAAAAGTTTAACAATATTATCTGCCCTTGACTCCCGCAATACGCACTCTAATAATTGCAAAAAACACGTGACAGGACCATTGTGTCTGGCCCAAATGCGGTATGCCTGGTCACTGGTGTCCCTGAACATATGCACCCAGGTTTTTTTGCATCCCAGTACATGTGTATTTCTATTGATATACTTCGAATTTTTAAAACGCAAAAGTTGGGTTAGGGTTGGAGCTGGAATAAGAAGCTTATTGTTTATAACTTTGGGGTTTATTGCCCAGTTATAGTGGGACTCAAATAACCGGGATACAAATAAAACTGGATGCAAATGTCCAGGACACAAATACCCTAGTTCAGCGGTTCTCAAACTATGGGTCCGTGTCCCACCTGTGCGGTGCAAAACAGCCTAATCTGCCTTGTTAGTGTACATTAAGGGTTAAACAACCTGCTGCTTGGGATGGGGGAGCGCTGCTGCCCAATCACCATTATTATAGCCACAGAGGCTTGAGCAGCTGGTAAAGTGCTAATGTTTTTGGTAAGTCCCAATGTTAAAATGTTTGAGAACCACTGCCCTAGTTAGCCTAGTCCCTGACCGTAAGTTGCGAAAGAATTTTGAGGTGGACAAGTTTTCTCTTCTGATCTTGCTAGGGCATGCCTAAAGGAAGGGTAAAGTCTTGTACAGACATGCGGCAACCCAGGCATAGGATGACAATCCTATACACACAGTAAGCCCCATTGGACACAATGGGACCTACTTCTGAGTAGACATGCATAGGCTTGTGCTATAAGTCCCATAAGATGCCAGGGGCAACTTACTGCACATGCCTATGCATGTCTACTCCGAAGTAAGTCTCAATGAGCATTTTCCAAGAATAAGTGCATCCTGGGTTTCCTTACCTTGTGGGTTTTGTGCTATGGAATACCCAAGCGTCCCTTTCCCATTCATCCCCTTCTTAATCCGTGAGTTCCAAGCATTCCATGTGGAGTTTTTTAGTGCATGGATGCAGAATCCTCATGGTCTCGTTAGGTATGAGTTTGGAAGATGAGAAGATGCCTTAGACCATCCTCCTTGGGAGCTCTTCCTCTTCTTGATTTCAGGTTTAAAAGACTGCCGCCGCCTCTCCTTCAGTTGCAGCAAGTAGGAAAGAAAGGTGGGAACGCGGAAATCATTTGAATTGCAGGTGTGAGAACTTTGGCCTTTGCCGTTGAGCTGAAAGCACTGCCTTTGCTCGAGACGGCGGAAGTGATAGTCCTGTGGCAGAAGCTACTCAAGACTCCAGCTCAGTGGGGGTTGGGCGGCTGCTTCCTCATGGGCTTTGGAGATCCTTTGTAGACATTGAAACTGGAGGAGGTGGAAATGTCACAGCAATGTGGAGCAGCTCCATGCCATTTCCAATAAATTGAGGGGCACGGGTTAGCCCAGGGACCTGGAGGCTTGCTGGAGCAATGCAGAGGAGCTGAGGAAGACCACAGTCAACTGCTGGCACCCCTGGCCATTTCCTCCATGTGGGGTAGTCTCATCCTGCCTCAGCAGCTCGGGACAGTACAGTGGAAGAGTTGTGCTGCCTCTCCAAAAGACATTGGGGAAGAACTGGATGGCTAAAGAGAAGCGGTTCTCAACCCAAAGGAGTCTGCTTCCCTCATGCCAGAACTGTCCATGCCAGATGAGTAGTTGAATGCCTTGTTAGCATTCAACAAGTCTTCCCAGCAGGCATCTGAAGATATAGGTAAATGTTCTCTATCCCATGTGGAGGGCAGTTTTGAAAGGAGGGGAGGGGGAGATTTTTGGGCATCTGGCAAGCTCCACCAAGGAGCTGTGGAGGGATGCCTTTCCTACCCCTCAGCACTGATCACTGCAAGGATTGGGTAAGAATCGTCACCAGTTCCAAGCAGTTTTCTCCTTTGCAGAAGTTGAGCCACAGATGTCTGTGATGGAGAGGATGCAGCATCTGAGGATCCCATAGAAGTGGCTGCACCCAGAATCTCCCAGGAGCTCCTCCAGGCCAACCAGGGGATGGAGACAAGGAGTTGCCGGAGCAATTGGAGAAGGCAGCAGCTTACCAGGAGTGAGCCCTTGCCAACTCATTGGCTGTGCTGGAGGGCCTTGTGCCATGAAGGTCCCAGGACAGCTGGAGGCCATGAAGTGAAGAGGATTCCCCTTCAGGAGATTCCCACTGTACTCATGAAAAGATAGAATGAAAATATCCTAGCCCTGAACCCACTCACCCCCACCGCACCATTTAGAATGGGAAGCGCTCTCCATATGCATTGTGTAACAGCAGGGAAACATGTGGCAATGGCAGCCCCCGGACCAGGGGACATGCTGCCAAGAGGGGTCACCCATCACACACATTGACACACGCACCCCCAGAATGCCAAATAGATGTGCCTTGGGTGGTCGTTGGGCTTGTTTGTCCCATACATAAAGATAATCATCTGGAATCTGTGCATGTTACATGGCAGTATATGCTCAAACCAGGAAGTTTGCTGCTCTGAGAAGGGCAAAACCTCAGAGGGAATCACCAGCCCCTTTCAGTGGGCAAGTGCTGTTGGGATTTCTGCAGTCTTAGGTAGTCCACCATTGGCAGTGCAGGAGAAGGGACTGGTGCAGCTTGTGCCTCAAATAATTGTACTGACTGTATGGTTGCAAATCCCACATCGGTTGAAACTCATGGGCATATTTCCAGTGGAATAGCTGCATGCTTGGTCTAGGCCTCAGTATCTGAATAATGCTGGCATTATCCAGGGTTTTTTTTTGGGGGGGGGGGAGAAGTTAGCTACAATAGCGATGGCTTTCTTGGGTGTTTTCTTCCTATTTTCCCATTTGGCAAGACCTAAGATGTTTCTGTCCCTTCTACCTTGGATACTGCATGTATTCATTGTCAGTTCTATTCAGAGTAATTTGTACTGTGAAATTTCATTTATATACCAAACAGTGCAATTTTAAATGTGCTTAGTTGAAATACTGTGTGTTATGTTCTTCAGGTGGGCAAGTAAGTTCAGGAAAAAAAATTGCACATTTAATTTTTGTGATTTTTATCCCAAAGGGCACCCAAGTGGTTTATAAGGTATTAAAAATATACATCTAAAATAAAATAAGATACAAAATAAATACCATTTGTCTATCAGTGTTAAAAACAACCAGCAGTGGTAGAGGGCTGTCAAGGTGAAAACCAGCACCTTGAATTGGGCCAGGAAACAAACTGGCAGCCAGTGCAGCTGCCTAAGCAGTGGTCCAGCAGAGTCAAACTGCTGACCTTCAGTAACCGTCCGAGCTGCCAGGTTCTGCGCTAATTACTGCTTCCAAACCATCTTCAAGGACAGCCCCATGTAGAATGTTACAACAGTCTACTCTGGGTCACCATGACATGGACCACTGTGGCCAGATCTGAGCGATGCAGGTAGTGCCACCACTGGTGTGCCACTTGAAGCTTTACAAAGGCCCCCCTGGTCACAGCTGATACCTGGATGTCCAGGAGCAGCTGAAAGTCCAGCAGAATCCCCAGGCTGCAGGCCTGCTCTTTCAGAGAGAGTGCAACCCAGTTCAGAGCAGGGTGACAGGCATTGTGGGTTTTTGAATAGGAGGCCTGCTGTCTTGTCTGGATTTAATCTCCAGGCAGTGCTCCAGGACCTCAACAACTTCCCCACTATCTGGTGGAAAGAAGAGCTGGGTCTCACTGGCATACTGATGTCACCCCACTCCAAATTCCCAGATGACCTATCCCTGTATTTCATGTAGGTATTAAATAACAGGGGAGACAAGATTGAGCCCTGTAGCACCCCACACCCCAAGGGCCAGGGTGTCTTCCAGCATCACCAACTGGGCTCTATCAGCCGAGGAGGAGTGGAACCACTGCAAAATAGTTTCTCATGTTTGCCACTCCCCCATCCGCTCAGCCAGCCCCTCCCAGGCAGATCTAATAAACCATGCAGGCCATGGACCCATTGGGCAGGCAAATGGCCTCACACTCCAAAGGAGCTTGTCCACATCCTCAGGTTCTACATATGGAAAAGGTGGTCCACATCCTTGTGGATACTGCCAACAGGTGCCAAGAGGATGTCGCCAGACATCAGTGTGGGATCCAAGCTGTGACTGGTTCAAGTGATTTTATCTGTGAAGGCCCTGCAGACATTTCACAGCAGACCTCTGTATTCCTCCTAATCTATTAGGGAGGGCCAGATGGGGTAGGCCTTGCAGAGCCTGGACAATTCTGCTGGGCAGCTCTCTGCAGAAGTGGTGGCGGCACTTCACTGCCATCACTACCACAGTAGGCCCAAAAGTCAGCTCTAGCTATTGTTTGCTTGGACTCATCATGAGTCTTCCTCCACCGTTGCTCTACATGTCTACCTTGTTGCTTCATCAGCTCCTTGGATAAACCAAGGAGCCGCACTGAATCTCTGCCAGGGCAGAAGTCACTCAGGAGCGATCTGATCCACAGTCCTGGTCATCTCCCCATTGCAGAGATGGACCAGGGCCTTGGATGAATCACCATCCTTGGCAACTGGAAAGAGGGACCTCTGGAATTGATCAGGATCATATAATACAGTCCTCCGCCTCTGTAGAGATGAGAAATCACTTTACCAGAAGTGATCTGTCCATCACAATGGAATGATCTTCATCTCCACATCCAGATCCCCATTCATTTGCCTGGCTATTAACACCACATCCAATATGTGTCCTGCCTCTTGCATGAGGCCCAAAATCCTCTGGGCCAAGCCCATGGTTGTCATGGTGGCCATGAAATCCTGGGCTGCACCTACTCCCAGGGTCTTGTGACTTCTCCTAGCCCCAGGGAGATTCCAATGCCATGTCTGAGATCAGGTCAGGTAGGGAGGTCGTTGGGCAGTAAGGTGGTTGATATACCAGCAGAATCCCAGTCCTCCTCCCCACACAATACAGGCAGACACACAGACCCAGTCGAGGGCCGGACAGGGCACCTGGCAAGGGACATGGACTCCTGAAAGGCAATCCCCATCCCCACCCCTGCAGTCATGGCTGTTGTAACAGTTGCAAGCTTGGTGGACCAAGCTGGGAGAGACTTACTCTCGCTGCATCCAACCAGGTCCCTGTAACGCATGCCAAATCACCACCCTCGCTCAGGATTAAAGCCTGAATGAGGTCGGTTTTATTATTCACTGACCCGGCATTTAAAAGCAGCAGCTTCAGATTTGGGGATGTGCTGCTGTCTGGATGCAGACTTAACCAGCTGGGAACTATGGGCTGCAAATGACGCTGTCGGCCTTGGAGCTGGGTCTGGACGTGGCCCCCACAGGAGACTTGCAGCCACTGCTGGCATTGCAACAGGGGTCTGACACGCCGGGCAAGCCACTTGGCAGGCTTTGTGCCATGGACCACCAGGAAAGGACAAGAATGGGGAGAGGGAGGAGAGAAACTGGGCACGCCTCAGGGATCCAGGTGCAGTTGGAAGCCAAGGGCCACCTGCGGCAGGCAAGGACCCTTATGGAGGATTGGGAGTGGGGTGGGCTGACTCCCAGGGGACAGCTATTTAGGGGCTGGGCACGCCAATGATGAGGTTGGTCGGCCAGGGACATGTCCCACTACCAAGGGACATGAGACAGCTGTCCCACTACCCACATGAGACAGCTACCAAGGGCATTGGTTGTTGGAGAGTTGAGGAAGGGCCAGCAAGAGGAACAATCTGTTCCTCTGCCCCCTAGAATGGCATATATTTCAATTGCATCTCTCCATATCACTTGGTGAGGTTTAGAATTACAAGGGCTTCTAGCCGGTTAAATTGGTGCACCCTTAAGATCCTGGTGGTGAGGAGGAGGCTTCTGCTTGATCTCTGGACTATGAAGACCATGTGGGTGGTCCACATGGGCACTCCTAGGTACCCTCTTCTGCTGATGTGGAGACCAAGCTGCACCCCTGTATACAAGGGAGCAATGAATTCGGCATAGAGCCATTGAATGAAAAATGCAGGAACTGGTCAGGCCGTAGTCCTGAGAGAACCACCACCTTCTAAGGTGGTGACCAAACACTTAACAGGTAGGAGGCCAAAAGGCTTTGGAGCAGGGGTTTCCACAGCCCAGGTGCCATGATCAAGAAGGCCCTTCCATGTGCACTTGCTGACTGCACCTCAGGTGGTGCGGAGGCACACACAGAACAGGGCCTCTCCAAGTGCCTGGAGAGCTGGACAAGCAGGATCCTGTGGGAGGCGAAGGTCCTTCCGGGATCTTTGAGCCAAGCTGTTCGGGTTTCCAAGGGAATAGCACTGCAAGTCAGCCGGCAGTGAGCACAGTTGGTACAGGAGTGCCGCTGCTCCAGTCAGAGCTTTGGTGCTAGGTGTTGTCGTGGTTGGGGTTCCTGCCTGAATGCCTTTCATAGCATCCTTGGCCCCTCCGGTTCTTCCCCTTCTGTGACTGCGTGGTGTACCACCAACACCCACCCACTCGTCCCTGGGATGGCTTAGGGCACGTGTTGGCTGCTGAGATGTGTCAAGGCAAAGAGGCTGGGCTGGTGCTCTGCCTCCCCTGTAGCTCCTGGGTAAAGTGCCTCTGGGGGATGGAGAGCTCCTCATGGCTTCTTTGTCTTTAGGGCAGAAGGCGGAATGCGGCGTGGCTACATGGGCCACCTGACCCGCATTGCCAATGCTGTTGTGCAGAACATGGAGAAAGGCCCCACCCAGACCCAGATCGGCAAGTTCATTCAAGGTAGGACAAGCTGAACAGGGCGGGGGGGGGGGCCGTGGGTGGAATAGATTTGGAACACCTTTGCTCCTTGGGAGAATGGATTGGTTTGGGAGATGCTTATCCCCTCTCTTGATCTCCAAAGGAGAAAAGGCCTCTTGTGTCTGACCTGGAAAGAGGCAGACAGGCAAGCAAGATCGGATTGCCCCAGGCCTTCAGATACAACGTGTGCGGCTGTATGACCCGTGGGACCGCTGGGAGTTGTAGGGGTCTTTCGCACCGTCCCTGGTGGATTGCAGTTCACACCAGGCGCGAGTTTCCCCTCAGCAGCCATGTCTAGTTTGGAGACTGCTGCTCTAGGGCTATGGACTGGTCTGTGGACTTGGGGCCTAATTTATGTCACGTCCTCCCTATCTTTTTCCCAAGTGACAAAACCTCATAGTGTGGTCAGATCTTGGACCCCGGGCTGTGATTCTTGTCCTTTCTGGGCCTGGCCCGCCTGCAAGGGTTTTTGTGCCTTGGAGGCTGCAGCACAGGTCCCCTGTCCTCTTCTTTGCAGGACTTCCTGCAGATTGCCGGGGGCGATGGGAGAGCTTTGTGGAGGAGACCCTGACGGAGGCTAACCGGAGGAACACCGTGGACGTGGTGAGACCAGGGTGGCTCTTCTGAATGGGCCGCCACGCGGGGGGGGGGGGGGGTGCTGAGCAGCTGAGATTGGGGCCTCCTGCTGGTTCTGACCACAGTGACCACAACAACTGGAGGCTCCTCTGGGCCACCTGCAGCAGGTGTGGTTCTGTCGGCTGCTCCCTGACCACTGGTGTTCATGCCAGGTCTCCTCTTTCCAGGTCAGGACTGCCCACCTGCTCTCCTCCAGCGAGGATGAGGACCCCGAGGCGGCTTTCCCAGGTGAACTCTCTCTCCAGCAGGTAAGCCCTTTCTGGCCCCTGCGTAGTGCAGCCTCTTGGTCTGGCCACCACAGCCAAGTCCTGGGAGCATTTTGAGTAGGGGGGTGCCTGCTTGTTGTGTGGGGGTCTGTCACAGGGCCCACTTGGGCTTTGCAACAGGATCACCTCATTCCAGCAAAGGAACATCCTGGGCAGGGGACGGGAGCAGCAGATGTGCAGGGTTTTGGGGGGGGGTATCTTTGGGAAAGAGAGTGTGGGGGGGGGTCAGTGGCATCTGTTAACTGGTGGCAGCGGGTAGCCTTTCTTCCCAGCTGCATGTGCAGTGCCTTTGGAAAGCTTCTCTTGCAAGGCTCTCTGAGCTGTGGGTAGAGGGGCTACGATGTGATCCCTGTCCTGCTGCTGGAGGGGAAGTTGAGGGGGGCAGCCAGTGGTTCCAGGGCTCTCCTGCCGCTTGCGAGTTCTCTGCCTGTGGGGAAGGGCTCTCTCCCAGGCTGTCCTCCCCTGCCAGGGCTCTCGGAAGCCTTCTCTGTCTGTGCCCCAAGCTGGCTTGACCTCCCGGACCCAGCACTCCCCCACAGCACCTCTCTTGGGAGCTCTGTGCCCGCTTTCCCTTCCCACGGCTGCAGCTCTGGCTCCCTTTTTCTGCTGTTGCAGAAAGGAGGGCCTGGAGCCCAAGCAACTGACCACCTCTCCAGGTTGGGGGGATGCCAGGAAGCCAGAGCAGTGGCAGCACGTTCTGGTGGCACCAAGTCGGCACCGACAGGTCAGGCAGGAGGCCGCCCAGGTGGGCCGATGGGCTGGCTCAGGCCAAGGCAGCCTCCTCTGTTGGCCAGTCTGCTACCTGGCTAAGCCAACCTGCCTCCTCCTGCTTTGAAATGGACCTGGTGGGGGAGCCCCCTTTCTGGAGGGTCTACAAGCCTGGCTCGGTGCTGCCTCCCTCCCGAGAGGTCTGTGTAGGCACTGCCCTTTTGTGCCTTTTCAGTTCCCCGCGGCCAAAGGGGCCAGGCATGTTCTTTTTTCGCTGGGTCATCAGGAAAGCAAGCAGAGATTCGCGGGTCCAGGCTCGGCTCCTTTCAGAGCAGCTCCTCCCCCCCCCCCCGGCCACGCGTGGTGGGGGAGCGCTCAGCTTGTTGTGTGCCAGTGTTGCTCTTTGTGCTTGGGCATGCACAGGGGACTGCCCCCGTGATGGGCCTGAGCCGGGCTTGTGGCAGAGCAGCCAATGGAGAAGGGGCTGGAACTGGTGGGGCGGAGCTGACCCCGTGATGCGCTTGCCTGGTGGTTCTTCTCAGGCGTTCTCGGAGTACCAGCTTCAGCAGGTGACGGCAACCTTTGGGGATCAGTTTGGCTTGGGTGAGGAAGAGTTTGCTGACCAGGATGACAACATCAAGTAAGGCTCCTTCCCCTCTCGGTGTTGGGCAGGTGGCGCTCCTGCAAGGCTGCAGCCTGTCGCCTCCTGGTGGGAACAGTGTTGGTGGGGGGGCCGTGGCTCTGGGCACTGAGGCCTGTCCCTGGCTGTCCACCTGGCCTGGCTCACTGGGTGGCTGTGAGGACCAAGGAGAAGGCCTGAGCACAAGCACTGGGGTCAGGGCAGACAGGGAGGCCCGCTGGCAGGTCTGGTGGCCTGTGGAGTTCCCCTGCTGGCACCATTGGCACCGAGGGGAGTGCCTCTGCTGGGGAGGCAGGGACGTGGGCTGCTGTGCCGCTCTCTGCCCTGACAGGCGTCTTTCCTCCTTTCTCCAGTGCGCCTTTTGACAGGATCGCCGAGATCAGCTTTGGCCCGGATGCCGACGAGGACAGCGTAAGTCCTGCTTCCCGGTGCACGTATCTGAAGGCCGAGGTTCCCGCCTCCCACAGCACTTCCTTCTCGGGGGCGCCAGCCTGTGCACGGTCACTGCAGGACCCATGTGCGGAGAGGAAGCTGAAAGGGGAGCGCGTGCTGTTGAGAGCTGCTGGGGCTTTCCCCCTCCAAGGAAGGCCAGGCTTCCCTCCTGAGGAGAGCGCAGCTGCTGGCCGGCCAAGGGCCTGGTTTCTCCTCACCTCCAGTCAAGAAAGAGCCCTCAGACAGACTGTGCTTCCTGGATGGACTGTCTGAGGGCACAACTGAAGGGTCCACACCACCATGGCTGGAAAGGAAGGCCAGAGTGTCAGGGTAGGCCGAGCAGGGCAGTGGCCGTGGTGACCAGTGAGGCTAGAGCAGCGGCGTCATGCAGCCGGAACGCTGGGCGGGAGGAACGGGTGAGCGGCAGCCCGCCCGTTGCGTACCGCTCCGTTTCGCCATCTTCCCCACCCCCGTGGCGAAACGGAGCGGTACACTACAGGCGGGCTGCCGCTCACCCGTTCCTCCCGCCCAGCGTTCCGGCTGCATGACGCCGCTGGGCTAGAGCCACTTGTGGGAAGAGGGCTTCCAGTGGGCTGGGGCAGAAAGGAAAGGCCTTCCCGGCGTCTGCACCGGGAAAGAGAGGCTGCGTTCCTGTGAGTGGTTCCTTCCCCACCCCCGGGCTGGATGTCCACATGTCCCCTAACCCTTGATTGCCACCAAGGCTCCTGCCAGCCCTGATGTGTGTCACCCTCCGCTGTAGCCTGGCCTGTGCCTCTTCGAAGCCTGTAGCAGTGAACGGATCCAGCAGTTCGATGACCCCGAGGAGGACGACGACGACATCTGGGAGGAGAAAGAAGTACGCCGCGGGGCACAGGTCCAGTCGAGGGCGCGGTAAGGCAGAAGGCCAGGGCCGCAGCCCTCCCGCCCCCTCCCTCAGGCCTCCTCTCCCGCTGTGGTGGTCAAGGGGCCTTTCTTCACAGGTGGCTGCTGCTGAAAGGCAGTGTGCCCCCCCCCGACATGGCCTGGTCCGGAGCCAGGTTGGACACCTGCTGTGCCAGGCCTTCAGCTAGCTTACTGGAGTCCAACAGGTTGGGAGGGTGACGTTGCTCCCAGCTGCCCTTTGGCCAGCGTGGGTGGTCCTTGGGGCCGTGCTGCACTCCACAGGCTGCCTAGGCCCATCTTGGCCAGTTTTCAGGCGCATTTGCAACGTTAATTCATGGCTGTCTGGAAGTGCTAATTTAAGACAAGTCTGTAAAAAACCAAGAGGGACGTTGAAAGGCTAGTTGGAGCGTCAGAGAACCTGCTGTCCAGATAGCCCACACGGACACCTGGGCAGGCTGAAGGAGGCGGCTGGAGGTGCCCAGCACTGCCTCCGTGGCTTGTTTCTCACCTTCAGGTTTGGAGTGTCGTGGCCCTCAGAAGGTTCATCCAAAGCTGACCTAGAAAATGGAGGCTGCAGAAGCAGCCAGGACTCTGGGGAAGAGGGAGCTGGGCCGTCGGCTGCTGGCGTCCAGGGGAGCGACAGCTTTTCCGAGCTCACAGGGCCAGAGTCGTCTTCTGAAGGTAACAGGCGCTGACCCTGGTGTCCTTTCTGGGCGGGGGGGACGGGACAAGAAGACTCACTGCTGGGGAGAGAGGCACCCCCTGCGAGGCCTTGGCAGTCGACTGTCCGATCACTGACCCTGGGGGTCTGTTACCTCTTGGCTATTGTGAAGTATTAGGCTACTGTAATGCACTCTACGTGGGGCTGGCCTTGAAGATGACTCAGAAGTTGCAGTTAGTGCAGAATGCGGCCGCGAGTGCTGAGCCAGCTCTCAGTCACGAGCCCCGGCTCATCACCTCAGGCCCGGCACGCAGGCTCCACATGCAAGAGGCCTGTCAGTGTTCTGTGAGCCACTTGCGGTGCAATCCACCGGTAGTGGCTTGCCACGCTTTCCCGGGTCTGCGCCTGCGATTTAGCAGGCATAGATCTGAGGAACCCTACTATACGGAAAGGCCAGAGCCTCCTCTGGGGCAAGGGTGCAAACGTGCCCTTGCCCCAGGGAGGCTCCCCACGGCACCTAAGGTCTAGTGGATATGGTGCAGGCCTGCCGGCCTCACCATTCCAGCATACCTTAGGATTGTGCTCCCCATGTGGAATTTAATGCAGAATGCAATGAAACAAACCAGAGTGTAATATCTTTATCAAACGTTATGGCTAAAAAGCCAAAAAACGAAAATACAACTGTCATGTAAGAATCTTGATTTTTCAGAATAATACTGTCATGTTTTATACCTTTCAATGCAGAATTTCATTCAGAATGCAATGATACAAATCTGAATGTAATATCTCCATTCTATCAGAAGATATGGCCAAAAACCCAAGAAAATGAAAATACAACCCTGACGCCACTTCCTGTTGCAATGTCACTTCTGGGGCATCATTTTGCCCTCTGCACCGGGCTACACTTCCATTAGCTATACTACACCAGTGACCATGCTCAGTTATGCCCTGGCCTGAACCAGCCCCTTCCAGTGGGAGGAGGCTTGGGGGGGGGCACTTCAGCCAAGCCCTCCTGCGGCAGCTTGGGCCACCTTTCAGTTGCTGCTGTTCTCCGCAGGGTCTGTGCTTGAGCCCGTGAGCTCCAGGCTTCCCGCGGCGTGTGCGGCCACAGACGTTGGGTCCAGCGTATGGGGTTCGGCCAGCCCCGGCCTGAAGGATCCTGAAGAGAGAGGCTGGGCCACATTCACAGACTTCCAGCCTTTTTGTTGGTAAGGAAACGTGGGAGGCGATTGTGGCACAGAGGACGAGACGTGCCACGTGGGATCCAGTGCAGGGGCTCTGCATGTTGGCGTCTGTCCGAGGTCAGGCGGGCACCCCTTGCCCTGCGAGGCAGGAGTGTGACTGAGCCCCCCTCCATGGAGCCTCGTCTGCTCTTCCCCAGTTGGGACATGCTAGCCAGGAGGGGCGGATTTTCCCTCCCGCTTGCTCACTGCCCACCCAGCAGTCCCTGCTCATTGCCTCTGGGCTGCGGAGTCCTCCAGTCCCTCTCCCTGCTCTTCTGTTGCGTGGCCTTGAGAAAGGCAATACTGTTGAGGGAGGGGCAAGCTGCTTTTGCTGGGTGAAAAGGGGAGCCCTGTATGTGCCCAGAGGCATTTTGACTCTGGCTGGCAAGGAGAGTTGCTGACTGCCCAGCCCAGATGGACCCCTAGCTTGGTGCCTGTGTCTTGGGTTCCCGGCCAGCTCCTGGTGGGATTGAGCTGCAGACTCGTTTCTGGCTCTGGCTTCCCAAGACGTGGAGAGAGAATTTGACAGTTGGTCCAACTGGTAGCTTAAAGCAGCTTCCCTTCTGAGATGCCTTTGCGGAGCTTTTGCCTGGGCAAGCCTGTCTACGGGGGCTCGAGCTTGCACCACTACAGGAGTCTCCAGGGGCAGCTCCGGTCTAGCGGCGGGCTGTGCAGGCCAGCATTGTTGGTTTGCCGCCTCTGCTGTTGCAGGGTCGATGCATTGCTCCTACCGCCGTGAGTGCCGAGGGCTGGGGGAGGCACCTTTCCTGTCGCCCCCATGGAGAGACCCTCCTCGGCGTGCTGCCTTGCTGGCATGGCCCCTGCCCGAGTCTACCAGCCTCACTCAACTGACGGTGACCCGCTTTGGCGTTGGGCAGAGTGTGTGCTCTTGCGAGACCCTAAGGCCTGGGCCACTTTGGGGGAGACGCTGGGACAGATAGAGGCCGTGGCTCTTTCCCTTCCAGCTCTGAAGCAGGTCCCCGGTGCAGCTCTCCCATGGACCCAGAGAGCAGCGAGTCGGAAGGACACCCCAAGCAGAGCGAGCACAAGATGGGTAAGTGGTTGCCTGGAGAACAGGGGAGATGGGCAGCTGAGCCCCCGCAGGCTGGGGGGGGGTTAGGGCATCTGTGCTCCCACCCCTCTTCCTTGGACCTGGTGGTAACAGTGGAGGGTGCTGGAGGGTGGGACTTGGGCTGCAGAGCAATGAGGCCAGGGCCAAATCTCTGAGGCTAGGAGGCCTCCCAGACCCCAGTCCAATAAGTGCTGAAATCTCTGTCTCTCTTAGGCAGAGATTTGCCTCAGGTCAAGGGGCTTTCAGCTGCCAGGCAATTTGCTGATGGTCCCCGGCTCTCTGCATGGCAGAGGTGTGGCTCCTCCTGCCCCAGGAGTGCAGCAGGGGCTGTTGGGCTATGTGGGGCCCAGATAGACTGGTGTGCTTTCTCCCGGTGCAGTCAGTGCTGCCCCCTCTTGTGTGTGGAATGTCTGCGTGGCACGGAAGGCACCGCTCCTGGCGTCTGACAGCAGCTCATCTGGCGGCTCAGACAGTGAGGAAGGAGGAGAGGACGTGGAGAAAGTGGGCATGGCCATGGGCCCCATCAGCACCGGCTCAGGCCAGGAACCCGCCAGCTTGACCCTGGCTGCGACGAGTGAGGCGGCTTTCTTTGCCAGGTGCAAACAGAATGGGCAGGCCTGGGATCGAGAGGGCTTTGGGGGGGACCCCCGGGACGGGACAGGCTCTGCAGTGGCGCCCAGCAAGCCACGGGAGCGTAGCCATGGGTCTGTTTCTGATGGTGTCCTCCTGGGGATGACGTGCCCTGGAGCTGCCAGCTGCCTCCCAGGGAGGTCAGGCCTTGGTACCGATTGTGCCCATGCCCATGCACCAAGAGGGAGTGGGAGGCGCCCGAGCTCGGCAAGGCGGGAGGAGGGGGAAGAGTGGCAAGTAGGAGGGTTGTGTACAGCAGCTGGGAGGCCCAAGTGCAGCTCTACTCAGAAGTCGTCCCGTTGCAGCTGGTCACTCTATCAGAGAATTGGGATCGTGCAAGATCCCCCCCCCCAATACTCCTGCTGGGAGAAAGGGCCGCAAAAGGCAGCAATACCAAGTGGAAGCGCGCTCTGGGGAACCTGTGTGAGAAATCCACTGACCAGCTTAGCCCACCATGACCCACCTTTCCCCGCTGCAATGCGCAGAGCCTGACGGACTGCTGGACAAGCTGGGTTTCCCCTGTCCTGCCCAAAGAGTGGGGGCCCAGCCCCATGCTCTGGTGAAGGATGGGAGAGGCTGTGGCTGACATGGGCCCAGGTGGGCCTCCCTCCCGCTTTGGCTGCAGGGCAGGCAGGCTGGTGAGAGCGGCACATTTGTTGCACTGTCGGCCAGGCACCTGCGGTAGCACCTGGGGTAGCTGTTCTGCCTGCCCCAGCCGGGAGCTGCTCTTTCCACCTCACATGGTCCAGGGCGGCTGCCAGGGCCTGTTTGCCACCTCTGTGGGCACAACAGAGGGCCCCTCAGGGGAGCATGTGCCACCCTCAGTCTGGCTCCTGTCTTCCTTGGAGAAGTTGTCAGTGTCACTTGAGCTTCACTTCTCCTCATACAACAGTGTTGACCAGCGGCCCACCCAGGAGAGGAGACTTGCCAAGCCCCTGATCACCATTGCTCAGCCCTGTGATGGCCTCCAGGGTGCTACTGCCACGGAGGTCAGGAGAGAGAGGTGAGCAGGCCTGCCAGCTACCTGGGATGGTGGTTTGGCTTGTGGGGGGGGGGTTGCCTCACGTCTCCTTCAGGAGGGTGTGAAGGAAGCCTCCCTCTCGCCCGTCTGTTTGCATTTCTGTAGGAAGGAGGAGCTCCTTCCTGGAGAGGAAGCCACACCTAAGGGCCCGGCTTGATGCAGGGAGCAGAGCAGGCTGCACCGGCCCCAGGCAAGGCTGCTGCCTGGAGGTACCACGGGCCCTATTCTGACACTCCACTTTTGTTTTGAAGAAATGCTGCACTGACGAGAGCAGACCGTGGGGCGCTGCAGTGTCACTGGGACCGCGCTGCTCTCTGGGGTGGGACTGTGGCCTCCTTGTGCTCTTGGCTTCTCTACACAAAAGCAGGAGGCTGCTGCTTGGACAGTGCCCTGGGCATGGTGTGCACTCACCCTTCCGTGGCGCAGGAATGCCTTCACAGTGGCCTGCACTTGGTTTTATGCGCTCCCCAGCCTTCTGACTGGCTTGGCTTGGCTTGAGAGCACCCAAAGAAGAGAGAGAAAAGCAGCCACCCCAGAGGACGATGGAACTGAACAGGACCAGACAGGCGCTGGGAGACACATGCACTTTTCGAGCGGAGAGGGTGGCGTCATGGAGGTGGTTGCATTTTGTGAAGGGTTTACAGATGCACGTTGCACTTTGCCTCCAATACCAGCTTAGGGGGCTGGAGGAAATGGCATCATCCAGACCTCCTGCTGGGACCTGCCTGACAGTGTGGCAGGAGAGGGGGGAGGCTCCCCCGCCTGAGGACCCACGGCCAGCCTCCAAGGAAGCTGCTGCCACCACTGTTGGAGTGGCCGGGGGGGGGGAGGACCTGCTCATCACCCCCCTCTTGCTGATGACAGCTGCTCTCTGCCCCAGCTCAGGGGCTGCTTCCTCATTGCCAACAGCAGAGGGGAGCTGGAAAGTATTGAAGCCCAGGAGGGGAAGAGCAGCTGAACGGACTGGCTGCCGTCATGCATACTCCCACCCACCCCCTCCTGCCTGCCTTTGTTCTGTTTGCTTTTGGAAAGATGGGTCATAAAACAGCTGGACGGTGTGGTGGTCTTTTTTCCATAGTGTTCGCAGTTTTTTCCTGCGTGTTCGCAGGGGCGAGCAGGGCCCTGCCTGCTGGTCAGCCTTCCGTGAGCATGAGGCTAGCTGCTGAACGCTAACTTGAGGGTCTGGGGTATGGGGCAGCTGCGTTAGCCACACCCTTTGCCCTGCCCTGGCTGTGAGAGCATGAGTCCAGGGGGCTGCTGCCTCTAGGCCAGGTGGTGTTGAAAGCTGGCCCTGTGCACGGTAGCCCAGTCGTTCCCAAGGTGCTAGTGCTATGGAGCCAATGCGTGAGGTTTCATGTGATCTTGGCCATGTGGTGCGCTGTTTTTGAACCATTAGCCTCACCCAGCTACTGAATGCCAGTTCCTGAGAAAGACAAGCCTCCTGGTGGTGGAAAAGTGGAATGGGGGCTGCAGCTGCTCAATTTGGTGCAAAGCAACGGAGTGTTGGAGCACCTGGCTCAGGGCCTGGGGCCGTGTAGCCGCTAAGGGGTGCACATTGACTTCTGCCACCACCGCCTCCCTTGCAAAGCTCAAGCAACAGGTCTACTTCTCTGACGCACAGGGGTCTGACTTCCAGGTTTGGATCAAACTGATGTTCCCAGGCCAGCCCCTATCCTGCCAAAAAGGCTTGGGGGAAAATAGTTCCTTGAAAGGGGAGCAGTGCTAGAGCCACTCAAGCAGAAGCAAATCTTGCCAAACTCACTTTGAAAAACCAGGTGGGGCCTTCTCTGGCTCCAGCTCTCCGTTTCCCATCCTGCTTCCAGGTGGTCAGGCAGGAAACTGATGACTGAAGAAAGGCAATACATGAGGCAGAGACCCTTTGCGTCACTTATCTATAGAACTGGGGGGCACGGGCAATGGTGCCACCAGTGGGTACAAGGCCTGTTGTGCAAATGCAGCTGAGGGGGAGTGGGTGGACCCACAAGACCAGCTCCCAGAGGTGCCGTGGGGTGGAGCGATAAGAGGGAGCCGGTCCCAGAGCCACGCCCTAGCCCAGCTCCACATGCCCCCTTCAGGAGTACCTCCAGCTGCCAAGCTGTCTGCAGGTGGGCTTGCTCTGCTCTGAGCATTTCTCCTGGGCAGCAGTAGCAGCAGTGCACAGGACAGCCACCCTGTTGCCCCCCCCCCGGGCACACCTGCCACTTGCCCCACTATTAGGTCATGACTTGTTCTCTGAAGAACGCTGCATGAGGGACAGGCTGCCCTGAGGGCCTTGTGTCCTGCACGAGGGAAGACGTGAAGTGCACATTTGCACAACGCTTAGGTCTGCTCCCGCCTCAAATTTCTCTCACCACCCCCCTATGTGAGTGTGTCCATCAAGGGGCTGGAGCATGAGGTGGCCCCCCATGGGGAGGGGGGCTATTTTCCAGCCACAGCCCAGCGACCCATGGTGGTAGCAAGAAAATCTGAACACCTCACAAAGGGCTGCCGGACTCCCACTCTCCAGGCTGGCCCCCTCTGGCAGGCAGGCAGTTGCATTGCATGTACACACACCACACACCCTTTTTAAAATTAAATTCCATTCGTTTTTTCTCTTCATATATTTTTCTTCTAGGCACAATACAATACAAGAACTCTGTAGGTTTGACACAATGTACAGAAATGTCAAGAATCTACAACTGCTCAAGTTACAAAACCCTCCATTTCACACCAGCCACAGCCCTTCTTGTACAAATAAAAAAGCTGGGCACCAGACTATGTACATCACCTCAGGGCTTGAAATCAAACACTCTGCTTTTCAAATGGGGGTGCCGGTGGCCAGCTCCAACTCCGGCTCTTGTGGAAGGACGCCACTCGGGGCTGCCACCAGGAGGTCACAGGACACCAGCGACTCAGGATGACAGTATCTTACACAGGATTTTTTTTAGGCTGGGGCGGGGAGTTCCACAGGTTCATTGAGTGTGGCCATTTCCTACACAAATCTGGAAAGCCCTGCCCCTTTGCTGTGAAACTGCCACCTAGCCACAAAGGCCCCCCCCCAGCAGCATCAGACAAAAATACTACCACAGAGCCCTTGCCCCCCCCCCAATATCCCCAGAAGCTGGAGGCAAGGGCTACGGGGACACAGGCCTCAGCACCTCTGTGCACGCGCAGGCCTTAATACTGTTTGATGCCCACACACACCACCGCCGCCTCCTTTCCAACAGGGTGGGCCGAGTGCATGCACCAGTGGGCTGCAGAGGCGTTATGGCGACACCACCACCAGCAGGAAAAGCCCCCACGGTGCTGAGAAAAGCAGAGGCCAGGAGTGGGCCAGGCCCACCTGATCCGAGCCCGACCCGGCGCTGCGTCCTTGCCTCCTGCCCGTGACGCAGCAGGCCGACTCCGGTCATCCTTCCCTGCTGAGCGCCCGGGGAAACCAGGCTGGCTCCCAGAGAGAGGGCGCCTCTTTCGCCTTCCTTCCAGTCCGGCCCCGGCCCTCCCAGCAGGGCAGCTGGGGGGGGGCAGCCTCAGGCGTCAGACAAGCAGCTCTGGATGCGGTCGATCCACTGCTGGGCCAGCTGCACATCCTGGGCGCAGAAATTGTAAACACGCTTCGTCGTCTTCAGCTGCCAGGAAAAAGAAACACTCCACTCTGAGCCAGCGGCCGAGGACCTCCCCCGCCCCAAGAGTGCCGCCCTCGCCACTCCCTCCACGAGGGCAAACTTACATCAAAGAAGGCCTTTTCGTCCACCATCTTGGGGGCCCCCATGGTGGGGGTGCCTGGCGTGACCGACTCCACCTCCGCCAGGTCGATGACTCCCTTGCACTCGGTGGCCTGGCGGCCGTCGTAGTAGCGCAGCTGCAAGGAGGGCACCGTCACAGCCCGGCCTGCCAGGGAGGGGAAGGGAGGGGAAGCCCCTGCCTCCAGCCCACCCCCCTACCTGGTGCTTGGTTTTATCCAGCACAAACCAGCGGGGCTTCCAGGGCTTCATGAAGGCGCCCTTCTTGTAAAGCGACCCTTCGTACGACCTGCAGAGGGCAGAGCCAGCTCAGCGAGGGGAGGAGGCCGCGGGGCAGGAGGGCCGTCCTCCCGGTTGCCTCTCCCCCGTCCACAGGGCAGGTCTCCCTCACCGGTTCTCACTTTCGGCAGTCTGGAACTGACTGTAGAGGGTGCTGGTGCTTTTGCGCCCCCCTTGCTTCCCACTGGAGGGGGTGGAAGTGCTGCTGGTGTCACTGTCCAGGCTGAGGTTGATGGTGGAGCTCACGCCACTCTCCTGGAGGTAGGCCCCAAGCGAGCGCCGCTGGTGGGACAGGCTGGATGCCATCAGCAGAGAACTGGCCACCGTCTGCGGGGGGGGACGGGGACGAGAAGGCGCGTGGGAAGGCGTTCCAGCGACTCCCCCCCTCCCGCCACGCGTGCCAAGGAAGCTGCACTAGCGCTCCAGCCCAGGGCCCTTACTCTGCTGCCGGCCGGCTCTGCGTGGGCCTCGGAGCGCTGGAAGGCCTTCACTTTGTCCCACATCTCCTTCCAGCGTTCCGGCATCTGCCCGAGCTCCATCTCCAGGTTCTGCAGCTCCTGCAAAGGAAACGGTGCTTCTGTGCTGCTTCGAAACTGCCAACAGCAGCCGGGGGGGGGCGCCCACCTTCAGCGTAAGCAGCAGCCAAACCAGGGATCAGCACACAGCTGTGTGGCCATCTCCGCTCATTCTGCCCAGGCGAGGGGGCAGAGGGCAGGACGACTACTGACCTCCAGCAGCCGAGAGATGGCATCGGGCTCCGTGCGGCTGCCATTGTCATAGCAAGGCCAGATGATCCTGCGCTTGCTCTGCGGGGTGCTCGTGTCCTGCTGGCTGGCCTCCTCCATGGGCTCCACGTGCCCCTGAGCCAGCTCCCAGTCGTAGGAGGGGCCCTCGGACAGGGTCTCCTGCGTGTAGTAGTCCCACACCTTCAGGTTGGAGATGTTGCTGTAGGGACGCAGCACCTGAGGGGGGGGGGAACAGGTCACAGCCCCGGGCCACAGCTCCTGCCAAGGCCCCCCAGGCGGCGCCAAACCTGGCAAGCTCCGCGGGATGCTGGTGCCCACGCTGCCCACTTGGCCAGCACTCACCTCGCCGTCCTCAGGGGCATACATGTAGTTGAAGAACACGGGGGTCTTCTTGTTCAGCCGGTCCAAGTAGTCCCAAATGGACCGGAAGAGCTGGGGGCCTTTCCGCTCCCCTTTCTCCTCGTACAGGAGGCCTGCCGAGAGGGAGGAGGCTCACGCTGCCATCCCCAGAGCGGCCCCAGCAGCCCCCCTCCCCAGCCCCTGGCCCTGCGGCGCTTTTACCCAGCTCGAGTCGCTCGTAGTCAGAGTCCAGCAGGAAAGTGCGGAAGCGACTAGACACGTAGTGGTAGCCCAGGAACTTCAGGTAGTACTGGCTGAACTCAAACTCCATGGGGAACTGCAAGTGGATCTGTGGAAAGGGGGGCAAGGGGGCCAAGCATGGAGGACCTGCAGACGGGTCCTCTGGCGGTTGGCGCTTTGGCCCAATGCCTCCATTGTTACACAGAAACTGCCCCTGTGCCAGGCCCTTGGTCCACCAGGGGCCACTTGGCCTGCACTGCCTGGCAGCCCTGCTGCCGCCACCCTCAGCATGCCAAGCTGTGGCTTAGCCATGGCGCCACCGCCCCTACCTGATGGACGCAGTCCAGGAACTGCAAGAAGATGGGCGTGAAGCCGTTGCTCTGGCTGGCCAGGGTCTGCGCCCCCCGGTGGCTGAAGCGGTGCCCGAAGGACAGCCACTCCTTCTCAACCAGGAGCCGGAACCCCTCCATGGTGCGGTAGTAAGGGTCTGACAAGAGCTGCACGAGGGAGACCACCTGCCGGGGAGGAGGAAGGGGGTCAACTGCCAGCCTCAGTGCCGAGCTCCGGTGGGGGCGGGGACAGCAGCAGAGGCTCACCTGCGTGGTGATGTCCCAGCCATCCTCCAGGCTGACGAGGACAGAGGAGCCTGTGTCCAGCAGCTCCACCACCAGCACGGAGATCTGCAGGATCTTGTGGATCTAGCGAGAGGGGGGGGGGGCTCAGCAGGGTGTGGAGAGACCTGCCCACAGTTCCGCTCCCGCAGCCTCCGGTGCCACGTCATGATCCCACGGGAGGAGTTTGGGGCCCAGCGTTGCAGGGATCAAGCCAAGCCACTCGCTCCCCTCAGCCCGGGCCCCACTGACCTGCACCAGCCACTCCGACTCCTCCAGGGAGCGCAAGTAGGCAGCCCCGGGCTCTGGGGAGGGGCTGCCGGGCACACAGGCCTTCATGAGCTTCTTGAAGCTGCTCTTGACCTGTCGTGTGTCGAACACTTCAATGGGCACCACCTCCCAGTGCTGCAGGGGGTCGGGCTTCACTCCCTGGGGGGGCGAGGAAGACGTCGTGTCAGCACCCACAGCCTGGGCCGGCTCCTCTTCTTCCCCAGCACAACGATACCTACCCGGAGCTGGGATTTGTCCCCAATGATGTAGAGCGAGGCCCGGTGCTGGGGCAGGAAACTGGCCTCTGAGGGGGCACCGTTGGGCTGCACACTCAACAACTCCTTCCCGGCCAAGCGGGAGCCAATCTCTATGTTGAGAGCATAGCTGCTCATGCGCCCGCTGGCTCGGATGCTGCCCCACTTGCCTGCAAGGAACAGCGTATCAGGCACGGGGGGGGGGGGGGGGAACACCCCCCCTTGCGCCAAGCCTTCGGGTGGGCCCCCCCCCCCGGCAGCTGGCCCAGCGCTGTTGCCCTGGCAGAGGTTAGGCCCTCTTCCCCCCCCCCCAGGCCCAGGCAGGCGAGTGATCCTTACCTAAGAGAGGCAGGGGCATGCGGCATGGCCACAGAATGGTTAGTGTGCAGAGTGGCAGGTTAGTCAGACTGACTGTCTGGGGGCAGCCGCGGGGGTTGCGTGTGAGAAGAGTGAATGTCACATGCTCTAGTCACGGTTAGCACCCCACACAGCATCAGTCTGGTACCTTGGGGGGAGTTGCGTCCTTTTGCCGCCATGCTCTTGGGGCTGGAGAGGGTGACGACCCTAGCTCTGTGACCTAGGGCTGAGAAAGGACAGGACCGAGCAGAGTCTCACACGGGTGGGGTGGGCGGGCTGATACAGCAGGTGGATGCTTGCTCTTGTGGGGAGAGGGGGGCTAATGTGATGGATGGAAGGACAGACCAATGGGAAGCTGTGATGTGGACAGGCCCTGTGATGCTCACCCCCCCTCCCCCACATTCCAAGGAGACGTGGCTCGGCCGCCACAAGGCAAAACGGCAGTTGCAAGAGCTGCTGCTACAAACATCTCACCTCCACGGCTAACCGTCCCGGGCCCTTCGTCCTTCCCTCCCATCACCTGCTTCATAAGGGATCCCAGCTTGGGCTGCCGCTTCTCAGAGGAATCTGTAGCACCAACAGAAGGTGGACAATCCACACCAGAGGAAGGGAACTCGCTTCACTAACCCCCACCTACGATCAGTCAGGGCTCTGGATCCATCCGCCCTCCCACCCAGAGCGTGGGGCAATACCAGAAAGCCTTACAGGGCTCCAAGGACCCGCCCCGACTTAGCTGTGGCTAGCGGCTGTTGCATTTGAGGGGGGGCGGGGCGGGGGAACGCCTGGCTGCTGCTGGATCTTCCAGGATGATGCAGACAGACAATGAGTGAGGATGGAGATGCTGAACTGCCGCCAAGGGGAGTCCGTGCTGCGCTCCCAGCAAAGGCAACGGATGAGTGATGGAGCAGCTGATGCCGCCAGCGGCACAAGACTCACCTGGGTGCGGCATCTCCAGGGTAGGGGGTCCTGACTGATGCTCCCCGCCCAGCCACCCTGTGTTGAGACCCACGTCTTCCTAGTGGGCGGCAACTGGCCTCCCCCAGAAAGTCCCCTTACCTGCGCTGCTCATGTGAGCCGAGCTGAAGCCACTGAGGGTGTTCCGGCCGCCAGCATCAGCGTAGTGAGGCATGGAGTTGATGACTGCCTGCAGGTATTTTTCCTGCTCTAGGCTGGTGGAGTCTGCCTGAGAGGGGCCTGCAGGGAAAGTCACAGGGGCATCTTCAGTGCGACCCAGGGAAACCTGGGACAGAGGGACGGCCTCTGGCCTGGAACAGTGAGAGCTGCCCGGTGTACCTGTGGCAGGAGCATTCGGTCCCTTGAAGAGCCCCACCACACCCTTGCCGTGCAACCCGCCGGAGCGCAGCAGGACTGCCTTGGTGCGCGCATTCCGCCAGCACACGACAGGGAACCGGTTCTGGCGGTAGCACCGCGAGATACGCTGAATGGTGTTGTCCTGGATACTCTGCGGGACGATGAGCAGCCCTGGGTAACTGCAGGGGGACAAGAGAGGCTGTTGTCTCACCGTGTGCATGCAGAGAGACTGGCGGAGGTTTCCTCCTCCCCCAGGGCAAACAGCCAGGATTCAAGGCCAGGGGGGCACCCCCAGGTGGCATTAAGCCACACCCTCGCTCCCAGACCTTGAGGAGGCCACGCTGTCTCCCCTGCAAACCAGGCTCTTCTGCTGCCCAGGATCCCCTTTTCAAAATTGCTCTTATGCTCACTGCCTTCCAGGCCTCTGGCTGGAGGATGACTTGAAAGGACAAAGTCCTTCTTTCTGGTAGAAGACCAGCAATTTCCCCTTCTTTAAGAACACTCCACTGCAGCGCAGCCAGACCTGGTGAGCTCCGTAGTCTTGCAGTTTTGTCTCCTGTCCCCATCACTTCTCTCCATTTTATTGGACTCAGTCCCCTAACCAACGGCTTGCAGTCTGATCAAGAAATGTGGTCTCCTTGATGCCGCCTGAATATACATTCAGCTATCCACTCAACATTACCCCGGGGTTTTTGGATTTGCGCCAGTGATTTTGCTGGCGCAGATCCGAGTAGCTCCATTGAGGTGGCTGCTGGGCTACACGGGTAAGGGAAAATAATTCCCCTTTCTCCAAGTTGCGCTGTAGCCACCTCTTACCCTGCACTGGATGCAGCACAGGGCAGCCAGCCAGCCTGTTCCAGCGCAGTCGCTACCAAGATAAATTTAGCTATCAGCTAGTTATGTCTCTCTTTGATTATTTCTTAGTTTTAACTTAGCCCAGTAGCAGATCTTTGCCAAATTCACTCTCTCATCTGGCCTTGCTCAGTCACCTTTCCTCTCCTTCGCAACACAAGAACCAGGCTAGGCCATCCAGTCAAACTGAAGGCAGGAGATTTTGGACAGATGAAAGGAGGGACATCTTCACCCTGCACGTCTTTCATCTACAGCAGTGGTTCTCAAAGTCCTACACGGAAATTTGGGTAGGGCGTTGCAACTTAAGAACAGATCCCTGGAACCCAACATCTACTTAAGGAGGGGACGTCAATGCAAACCAGTTGCTTGCTGGGGGGGATGGAAGAGAGATGACTGTGGGGTGGAGACGGGATCTGCAACTGATCTGCATCTTCAGGTCTCCCTTTTTGAGGGTCTCTTGCCTCTTTTCTTACAGGGCTACCAGGGGAGCCTCCCCACTTGGCTCAGTAAGGAAGAAGCAAATGTGCCACCGCCCTTCCAGGGTTGGAGCAGCTGAGGGGGGATTGACAGGGACCAGGGTGGCCCTCACCCCCAGCTTCACTTGTCCTGACCCAGGTTCCTCCAGGTCCCTCCCTCCCACAGCCACGAGGGCTGCCATCCACGTCTCCCTGAAGCTGCTTTCCTGGTCTGCAGAGCCACGGCATCGAGCCTGTGTGGCCTTCGAGCACTGTCACAGTGCAGTCACTCTGGACATGCTGCTGGCCTCTGTGTTGCATCACTGCCCGCACCACTGCCTATGGCGCCGCATCGGACACCCCCCTGAGGTATCTGGCTGACAGACGGAAGCCAGCCCATTCTGGATGTGGCAAAGCCTGGCCTGACCCAGGAGCCCGCCCCCCCCCCCCAACCCTGGCCTCAACAGGCCACTCACCTCCGACAGATGGCATACATCCGGTTGACGGTGGAGATGCGGAAGGGCTCGTTCTTGGAGCGGGTCAGGCTGTTGCTGAGCGTGCCCAGGCCCAGGCGCTGATAGTCCCGGCAACAGGCCCGCTCCACCAGGTGGCTCATGGTCATTTTGTCCGAGACCCGGATGCTGGTGGACGGGGTCAACGTGCTTCTGTCAACTTCTTCGGATACTGCAGAAGCCAAGGCAGGGGTGGGAACTGTGCAGAAAGGGCCCCCCACCAACAGCTCCTCCTGGCAGCCCCCCAGAAGCTCCACAAGTGGTCATCACATGATGCCCTCATCCCAGTGCCAGGCGCCACCCCACCCCACCCCACACACACAGTCATACCTGAAATTTCATCCTCATTGTCCTCTGGGAAGTGCTGCTGGCCACCACGGTGCTCCCAGGCAGGGGGAGTATACTTCTTGCGTGTCACATACTGGCGGCCAATGGTCTTCTTGGCATTCTTCACCAGGTTCTTGGAGATGGTCCTAAAACAGAGGCGGCTTGCAGGTCAGGTCAGCCGCTGGCCTGGAGAGGGCACCCTAGGCACTATCCCACCTGAGGAGGAAGCCCCTGACCCCCACGGTCCACACCAAAGCAGCCCGGAAGAGTAAAAATTAGTCACAGGTATGACAAGCTAGCCCCCTGCACCATCAGCCTCTGTCCAAGTGGGGGCACCAACCCCCCAAATATGCAGCTGGGGAGGGCGAGTGAGGCTCCCACCACCGCAGGAGCAGGGAAGTGAAGTCAGAATGCAGCTGGCATGCTTTGCCAAGGGGGAGAGGCAGCAGCTACCAAGACAGAGGCGTGGGGCTGGCCGGTTGGCACGCGGCATAGAGCTGGTCCCAGAGGATGGGCAGGCAGAGTGGCAGAAAGGAACAGACACTGGAAGGTCAGCCAGCCAGGAGCACCCGCAGGCCAGGGAGAACAATGGCGGGATCTGGCGCACGGTCTCCACACCCTGCACCCTCACAACGGAAGGGCCTGTAAGAAGGGAGAAGCCCCAGGAGTGGTGCAGTCTGCAGCCAGAGCCAAGTGCCACCTCCACAGTTGGTGCCAAGGTGCCTGCTTACGTGGTTGTGAGGCCAAGGTGCCCCAAGGAAATGACCCCCACTGCCAAGCCTTGGAACATGTCCGACACTTGCTGGGAGCTGGTCACAAAAAGACAACCAACGGAGGGGGCTCAGATTCCAGCACCCACCATGCTCCCTGGCCTGCCGTCCCCACACCAACCACAGCCAGGCGCCGGGACTAGCCCAGGGTCCCCCCCACCAATCACACAGCCACTGCTGAAGCAGAGATGCAGCCTCTGGCCCCAGGGCCCGTTGCATCCATGAGGCTCTGGAGTAAGGACTGAGAACTGCAGGGGACTCGAAGCCCTTGAGACGGCGAAGCAGCCAGAGGGTTCAGCTCCTGAGCAGTGCCCACACCTGAGCGAGGGGTTCTTCTCCTTGGCTTTGGGCTGCATGGCCGCCTTGGTGGCCTGGCCCGCTGCGAAAGCAAAGGTGTCCGAGACGTGCTGGGGGTAGCGCAGTTTGTTGAGGTTCTTTCGGAAAGTCTCCGCGCTCTCAGAGGCCACCTCCTCATCGAAGGCGATTCGGAGTAGCTGTGGGGCAAGACAAGGGGAGATCTTGTGTGCAATGCACAATACAAGGGATCGAGAGCCAGCCAGCAGCTACCTCTTCGCTGACTTGGGCTCCAAGTGGAGAGGAATCTCTCTTGGAAGGGGGGGGGCGCGCGCACACACACGCCACCCAGGCCTCACCTGGAATGTACAAGAGCGCAGCTGGAGCTGAGCACAACCTTCCTGGATAAACTGATCCACTTGGGCCTGGACTGTGATCTTCTCCTCTTTGGTCAGGGAAGCGATGGGGAAGGAGCGGACCACCACCTGCTCGCCAACTGTAGAGGGGAGCAGAGGGACGTGAGCTGGACTCCAGGGCACAGAGGGGCAGCAGCAACTGACCCCTCCACCAGGACAGGACAGGGGTATGTGGGTGCTATTCTTGGTGTTCCTGTCCCCAGGCCCTCCTCACCTAATGGGTCTGTCGGGGTGCCCCTGAAGATGATGCGATAGGTGGTGAGGAAGATGGCCCCCTCAGCAGGGAGCAGAGGGGGACCCCCAGTTGTCCCCCCAGCAGCTTCTTCCCTCCCATCTGGCATGAGGTACACCCGCAGGCCGTCCATCACACTCTCCTCTCCCACCAGCAGGCTGGGCCGGAGGAGCTTGGGCTGCAAGGAAAAGGGGTAAGGGGGGCAAGATGTGCAGTTGCTCAGGTTGCACATAAGGCACACTGCCCCCCCCGACATGCCTTTGGGTCCCCAATAATCCTGGAGGCCAATAGGCAACTCTCACCTTCTGTATGGGGGGGAGCCTCTTGCTTTCCCTGTGCACAGCATCCAGAGTCTCAATGTGCATCTGGACAATGTCTGCGAGGGAAGAGAAGGGTCACCTCCAGGCTCCGCCGATCTCCAAGCACCATCTGCCCAGCCCACCCTGCCCAACTGCTACCTGGGATCATGACATGCAGTCCCTTGAGGTGTTCGTTGGTGACTCCACTCTCGGTGCAGACCTTGTCCACGAAACGGTTGATGAAGCGGACCACGTAGTTGGCCACGTCGGAGCTCTCGGCGTCCTCAAAGCCACTTTCGGTGTCATAGCTGTCAGCCACGCTGCCGGCAATGCTGGCCAGGGAGAAAGAGCCATGAGCTCCTTGCATGCAGGCAGCTGCTGCCCCGACCCCCAGCTGGCATGCGCTTCCTGCCCAGCGGGCCCCTGCTGCAGCAGAGCGCCACAGTACCAGCAGCCTGGCCCCACAGGAGGGTCTTGGCCAAGCCTGGCTACCTGTTGGTGATGAAGCTGTTGCTGACACTCTCCACATCGCCAAGGCCGGCGCCCCGCAGGAGGCGGTTCTTGCTGGTGTCCAGGGGCAACAAGAGGTAGCTCATGCGGTTGGCATAGTGGATGGCTTGGCTGAACACCGTGCTCTCCTCCTTTTGGATCAGCTCGAGCTGCTTCTCCCTGCTCATGGTGGGCCACAGGCGACACTGCACCGCAGCAATCTCCAGGGCTGACTTCTCCTCCGGTGATCCTTCCTCGCCCCCCTGGCGGACCAGAGAAGAGGGTGAGCCCTCCGCTCAAGGCCAGCACGTCAGCTGCCCCCCCCCACAGGTCTTACCTTCTCCAGGTGGTTTTCCTCCTCGTTGCCTTCCACATAGAGAGACCGGATGTGGTTCTGCACGTCACAATAGAACATGGCCTCCCAGAACTGGATATTGGTCCACACAAGGTGCTCCTGCACACAGCTGTAGGCAAACTGGGTGATCCCAGGGCTGAGTTTCTGGGAGAACAAAAGAAGAAATGCAACCAGAGGTGGCACCTCCCACTGAGCCACCTCCCCTTTGCTCCCACACTTGGACTCAGGGTGCCAAGTCTCATTCGTTGTTTGCATGGCTGAGCTCCACTGCGCGCTTGCTGGACTCCTCACCTGGCATCAGCACCCAGAGAGCATGAGCAGAACCTTCTCTCTCTCTCTCTCTCTCTCTCTCACACACACACACACACACACACACACACACACACACACACACACACCCATACCCTTCAACAGGGGTCTCTCTTTCCCATCTGGCACCCCCCCATTCCACCCCAGGCAACTTACACGGCAGAAGGCGGTGACCAGTGGCAAAAGTGCAGCTGCTACGCCATGCTCATCTGTAGCACTGCAGTCCTGAGAATGGACAAGACAGTCAGTGGGGGCTCCAAGGAGGAAGGCCAAGGAGTGGCATAGCAGAGCCGGGGCGGCCCCCTCCCGCCGCCCCAGTCCCAAACCTGTAAGCAGCAGTTCATCATGCGGACAATGAAGTCAAACTGTTGATGATCCAGCACGGCTCGGTTCTGTTGCACATGGAGGTTGAGCTCTTGAGTCAGGCAGTGCCGGGCGGCCCGACTCTTCATGGCTCGAAGCACAGCAGGGAGCAGCTGCAAGAGGGCAAAAGGCATTAGTGCTGGGGGGGGGGAGCCAGCCCCTGCTCCTCAACTCACACAGACAGCCCAGCAACCACCGACCAGCAACTTGGTGCTCACCCTTTTGGCCTCCAGCATCTTGCTCTCAAATACGTAAGTGATGCAGTTCCTGACCACCTCTAACCGACGGGCACTGTTGGCCAGCACGATGCCATTGCGCTCCGTGAAGGCGCCTGTGGGGAAGAAAGGGAGAGAAACACTGAACGCTGGTCAGAGGAGCCCGACACCCAATGACACACTGGCTGCTCCTTTCCCTGGGCAGCAACTCCCTGGGCTCTCAGCTCACCGGAATCCTGCCAAGCACACTAAGCAC
Organism: Lerista edwardsae; assembly: GCA_029204185.1. Classification (NCBI taxonomy): domain Eukaryota; kingdom Metazoa; phylum Chordata; class Lepidosauria; order Squamata; family Scincidae; genus Lerista; species Lerista edwardsae. Next base: position 64,550 of record JAJKFI010011864.1, read on the forward strand.
TAGGACTTATTTTATTGCAGGAAGATACTCCTCCTGCCCACCTTCCTGTTGCTAAGCCACTATCCAGGGCCACTTACAAGAACCTCACCAGAGACCTAATGCTCTGCCAGCTCGACTAACCTCCTCCCTCTTCCACAGGGCATGTGTGGAGCAAAGGACATTGCTCCCTCACAATGCAACTCTGCCTGGGCAGCCCAAGCCAAACGACTGAGTGGAAGGAGCAGGGCCAATGGGATGGAGCCCAACTCCCACCCCACACCAAGATGCCATTTGCTCCTAAGCGCTGGGGCCAGTGTGCATGCTCACACGCCCCTCCTACCTTCACGGTGCTGAGAGTTAGGTAGCAGGAGAGCTACCCTTCTGAGGCCAGGGAGGAAAGGGATTCCTTGCCACTCAAGCTCTTTGGACTCTCACACTGCCCTCTCCCCAGAGGCCCCCAGTCATTGTAAGTCGGGCCACAGCAAGGGTGTCAAGGCCAAGGCGTACCAAGGGGAGGCCCAGATGGCACCATGCACTTCTTCTCTGCCTTCACCAGGGGGGGCGCTGTCTGGAGCTTGGCTGTCGCCTGGTCAACAATCCACTGGATGGTGCCCTCATCCAAGCGGGGAAAAGGCCTCTGGTGCAGGCGCAGGTGGCAACCTTCTGTGGGCTTCTGCACCTTGTGCATTGTCACGGCCGGGTATGGGTTCTCCTGCTCCAACAAAACCAAGGATGGGCTGAGCAAGGGCACTGCACCACCATTCCACAGCACAGCACTGCTAGTAAACAGAGAGCTCTGCAAGGCCTGTCCAGCTGCCAGGCCCCTCTTCGCACCTAGCCTTGGCAGGAGGAGGAAGCAGGGTCACTGCCGCCACCCCCCATTTCAGCTAGCGCCCCGCCGAGCAACAGGCCTCCATGCCCAATGCACACAGCAGTAAGGGGTGCAAAGAGAAGGAGCCCAGGGGGCACCCTGGCACCTACATTTTTGTACAGCTGCTCTGCCAGCTCCTTGATGTGGCGCAGGACCTTGGCCTTGCTCCCTTCCTCTGCTTGCATCCGCCTGGCTTCGTTGGCCACCAGCTATGAGAGAGGAAGAACAGAGAGGCAGAAGACGCAGTCGTCGTCCCCCCAACACTTCTATGCCAAAGCCCAAGCAAGCCTCCAACCGCTTCTCACCTCATCAAAGAGGTCGGCATCCCGGTACGGGGGTCCCCTCTCCGTCACAAAGCCGGCAAACGCCATGCCTTCCAGCACCTTGGGAAGAAAGTCATCTTCTGCCAGTCCCCTCTGCCCAAGGAAGGCTGCCTAGAAGGAGCAAGAGCCCGGCACGGTGAGTGGTGGCAGAGCAGGTCGCCCATTGAGGGGCACGGCTCTTCTGAGAACCTCCGCTTTGGCTGGCCAACCTGCCGGGGCTAGATCAAAGGCTCCCCCACTCTGCCCTCCAGCCAAGTAGGCAAATTGGCTTTTGCGGCTCACGCTACGACTAGTACAGTGGCACCATCTGCAGCCCCAAAAGGAGGTGTCACCAGCCCAGGCTGTCATGCAGGTGCCATGAGGTCCCCAAGGAGGCCAACAGGAGTACATCCATTTGAAACGGCGGAAGCACCAGAAGCAGGAATGGCACTTCTCTGGGGTGGGTCAAGCACCCAGACACTTCCACAGACAGAAGGCAGAGCTGCGAGCAGAACCAACCCTCCCTCCTCCTCCTGAGATGAGAATCACTGGGTCTGCCAGCGGCCCAAGGCTGCCTTGCCCTCCCCACTCTGCTTCTGCTTCACACCTCCAGGACCAAGTGGCCTCACCTTGTGGAAACGAATGACCGGCTCTGGGTGAATGCGAATGATATGCAGGCACCAGCGGTAGCCCTGCAGCAGCTGAGCAAACAAACGGAGGAAGACGGCCCGAATCTCCTTGTCCTAGTGAGGGAGGGAGGGAGGGAGGGAGGGAGGGAGGGAGGAACAGATATTGGGGCTGGCTTCAGAGGCCAGGGGGATGATGGGCTCGGTGGCCCCAAGCGCAGCAAAGCTGACTTAGGCTGCCTCCCTGGTGCCAAGCGCTGGCCACCATCCTGATCACAGGCAGACCTGGGCTACACCCGCTAGCGAGCTCAGCAAAGCCCCCACTTCCTTTCTGACCAGACCAACGTGCCAGTGCCCCAAGGCTGAGAGCTCTGCTCCCAACAGCCTGCCCTCTGGCGCACAGAGATATTTTGGTCCTAGACATGGAGCTTCCATTCAGTGATCACTGCTGCTTGCAAACAGCACCGCAAAACCCAACCATGACTCCGCCCCACACTCTCTTAGAGGCAGTTCAGTGACTAGTCATCACCACACTGCCAGCAATGCTCACTGGCTTGCCATGAGCTCATGCTGGGGTTTTTGGAGAGGGACAAAGTGAGACCACCACTCTCTCCATGCCACAAAAGTATTGCAGCAGCCCCCTCTTCCCCATCCTCAAGCTCTCACCCCAGTGCACTCGCCAGCCTTCTCCCCTTGGGTAGGCAAGTTGCCCTTCGCTGCACTTCCTCTGCGGCCCTGAAACAGGCAGCCCCAGGGTTCTACCACACAAGCTTCACAAGGCCATTTCCCAGAGGCTTGCCATTGTCTTTCCACTCCCCCCACCCCACATGGATTGCTTCACGTATAGACACACATACAGCTTTATTGCACTGCTTGCCAGACAGTATCAACACACACAATTTGCAAGACAGAAGCTAAAATTTACATATGCCAAATAATGAAACATCCAGCATTAAACAACAAAATACATACAGACAAAAACAAAAATATATTTGCAAATGACACAATGGTACTAAACCCTTTTGCCAACTAAACCAACACACTGATCTTTGCTTACATCTTCACTTCACATCTTTGTTTGTGTACCACATCAGTTGTAACCAGCCACTGATCTCAGAGAAACTCCAAGAACCTCTCTCCAAGCTAGATGAGTAAGAAAGTGACTGAGGAGCTTCCCCCTGACAGCTCGTGTAGTGGACAGTTTGTCAGACGAGGACCAGAGACACTGTGTTCAAATTCCCGTCAGATTACTAGTCATGACTTTCTTGAGCCTTCCCCGAGCCTCGTTTTCAACCCCAGCACCCTCTCCTATCCTGCAGCCTGCATTTTATCAAAAATGGTTGTCAAGACCGTCCAAACTTCCTACTGGGTGAAGAAGCTTGTTTCTGTTGCAACTGGGCGTGGATTTGAGCTGCTGGGATCACTGCAACATCCTCTCCAGTATGACTGTCCATTCTACAGACTGGGTGTGCCCAGTTCACACACTTTTACCACTAGGCACTCTGGATGACCCAGCTGGCTTTCAGGTTGCTGGCATTCGCTCTTCAGCATCCAGATCTTCAGCCCTGCTTCTGCCAGCGTCTTTTCCCTTTGGAATACTCCCATCTTGAGGGGCTGCCACGAAGCCCAGTGAGTGCCTTGCCAGCGCCATTCCTATAGCTGAGAGACTGACTGACATTCAGCCAAACTAGGGGCTCCTTACCTGCATTTTGAGGGAGGAGGCAGAGATGGTGGACGGGGGGAAGGCCAAGTCTGCGATCTCCAGCTCAGGGTCCAACACCTGCAGGCAGACAGATAGGCTGAGTCACTCCACTCAAGGGGGGAAAGGGCTACTACTGCTGGACCAGAGATGGATCCACAGCCTGCAAGGCCAAGGCTAGCAGCAGCCTTTTGTTCTTCTAAGCACCAGAGTCTGACACCTCATGCAGACAGAACAGAGATGGTGCAATCCTTCTCACAATGCAGCAAGGGTGTGTGTGAGTGAGTTACGCTGGGTCCAGACTGCGCCACTTCAGGCTACAGGGGGGACAGGTGAGCAAATGCCACTCCCTGCAAAAATGGCCTCTGCACCAAAAGCCAGAGAGGAACTGAGCAGGGAAAGGTGCCCCAACATCCTGTAAGCCACCTTCTGCTCTTAGCCTGACTCTCCTGTGCAATCCATTGTGCCTGGGCCACAACCTTCAGCCTTGCAGTCTTCCCCTCCCCCAGCCACTGGTGCTGCTATCCCAGTTGCCTGGCCCATCCTCGTCAAGCCAGGGGCGGCAGCCAGGGTGAACCTGAAAGCTAAGGGGCCTAAACGTCAGCTGCCAGAGTGCCTGAGTGCACATTCCAGGTGTGCGCTGGGAGGGCTCACATTCAGCCTCCCCTTTCCCCGCAGCCAAGGTCAGAGATGTCTCTGCAGCACTGACAGTAACAGGCCAGCTTTGCCCCCCTCAGGGTTGGTGCCCACCCACTAACCCAGGGGTGTCAAACCCATTTCATACAGCAAGCCGACACACCACCAAGCACTTGCTCCCATGGGCCACAAGAGCAGTGCAATGCCTACCATGGAGAGGGCTTCACGCGTCTGGTGGAGAAGTGGCTCAGGCAGCAAGGAGATGTGGATGCACTCTGGGATCGTGACCGTCCCGCCGTCCAGGTCTGCGACAATCACATCCAACTGGAAAAGTCAGAGGAGCGGTCACAAAAGCAGCAAAAGGCGCCCACAGGGAGAAGACTCCAGCCCACCTCAGGCTCCCAGCACACCTTTTCCAAGCTCTGGCATGGTCACAGTTCCCCCCCTCCATAGAGCCTGCCAGGCCCCTCACTGGGACCAGCTGGGTGGGAAGGAGAGCTGAGGGCCGGACAAGGAGACCAGGTCACCAAGGAGGAAGAGTTTCACACACCCCTCCAGCCCCATTTCTCCTAGCCCACTCCACTGACCCAGGAAGAGGGCACCAAATCCTAAGCTCCTTTGGATGCAGGGGAGCGGAGTGGGCTAGGAAAACAGCACAGTCTTGTCTCCCTTTCCAAATAGCCGACTGACGGCATGTCTGGGGCCCGTAGGCTCACGCTCAGCCAGGGTTCCAGGCTCCCCCTTCCCCTCCCCTCCCCGCCAAGGACAAAGCCCCTGGCCCAAGAGGCACGTGCACTCACCAGCTCCTGTGTCTCAGACTGGAAAATGGAGCTGATGCCAATGATGAAGGGGGTTGGGGTGCTGAGGACCTCCAGGAGCTGAGCTGGCAGGATGGGCACGTACGTGAAGCTGAAAACCAAGAAAGCGGCAAGGCAAGGCAATGCTCCCCCAGTTCTCGCCACCGTGTCCTCTCTTTTCACGCAGGCAGCCGCAGAGCAGAATTGGCTCTGCTTGAGGCTGTGCCCCAAAGAGCTCCGAGGGAAGGGCTGCGATGTGGGGCGGCATCTCCCACAAAAGGCCACCCGCTGGAGAGCAGGGACAACACGGAGCATGGCGGCGCCTGGCTCTGCAGGGGGCACACATGCTCACCGGGAGGACAATCCACTCTGCAGCTCCCAGCCTCTGCTGGCCCAGCTGTCCAGGCTTCTACCCGCTCACCTGTATTTCAGGGGGAACATGAGGGCAAGCAAGGCCCGGCAGGCATCAGTCAGCCTCTGATAGCTGCTGGACAGAAACAGGATCTTGTGCTCCGTGAGAGCCGCACAAAACAGACACAGCACGTTGGTGATCCCTGGAAGGAATGGAGAATGACTCAGAATCGGTTCGACTCTGTCGGGCCGTTGCTTCGGCGACTACACTGGCTGCCGGTTCCTTTCCGGGCCCGATTCAAAGTGCTGGTTTTGACCTTTAAAGCCCTTTATGGCTCAGGCCCGGGGTATCTGAGGGACCGCCTCCTTCCATATAATCCTACCCATACTCTGAGGTCATCCGGGGGGGGGGGCTTTTGACTGTGCCGCCACCAGGAGAGGTGAGAGGGATGGTGGCCAGGAATAGGGCCTTCTCGGCGGTGGCCCCCCAACTTTGGAATACCCTCCCCTTAGAGTTGAGAACTGCTCCATCTTTGGTGGTATTTCGGCGGGGGCTGAAGACCTTTTCATTTCAGCAGGCTTTTAGTTGTTGACAGGCTGGCTGGTTTGTGCATCCTCTTTGTATTGGCTGTTTTAAATTTTAATTGTTTTAATATCGTTTTTACTATTGTTTTTAACTATCACACATAATGATTTTATTGTATTTTAATTGTTGTAAGCTGCCTTGGGTGCCTTCAGGCAGAAAGGCGGGGTATAAATTTAAATAATAATAATAAATAATAATAATAATAATGCCACCCACGGTGCTTCTGCCACTCTGCAGAAAGCCCCCGTGCAGCACGCGGCAGGCTGCTCTCTGCCAAGCCCAGCGAGGAGCCCTGAACTCCATGGCCCGAGCCAGAGGGTGGTGCAGGACGGCTTTGTGCTCCAGCGGCATCCCACGCCTTCTCAGAGCTCCTAGACTGCTGCAGGGTCCTTCCCTCCAAGGAGAAAGAGGGCAGGGGGCAGCACACCCTGCCAGGGCTGAGACTCCGTGGGCAGAGGGGAATAGAGGCAGGGGCTCACCCAGCTGTCGGAAGAGAAGTGCCACGCTGCAGTTGCTGATGGGAAGGGAGTCATTGATGGGGGTCTGGATCACCTGTCTGTCACCTGCACCCAGCGAGATCGTCCTCTGCAAGAGACAAGTGACAAGCCCCGTGGCCCGGACTCAACCACAGGCAGCAGACCCAAGATCAGCACCCCGCAGACCAGCCCTCCTGCCTTGGCAGGGCTCTGCTGCTTGAAAAGGACGGACACACACACACACACAAGCCCAGACACGGCAGCCGGACACAGTCTTCCTCTTTGCCACACAGTGCCAAGCACTCCTGGGTGGAGTCCTCCCCAGCTCAGCGCACGGGACAGAGCCTCTCCTCCACCACCACCACCACACGGCCCAAGCGGGACGGGGAGCGGCACACAGATCACTCAGAAGCGTCTCAACCCCCAGGCCTCCTCCCACGGACCGAAGGAGGAGAGAAAAGAGGTGCATACCGCTCCTTCATCCTCCGTGTCAGGCTGAGATAGAGACAGACAGAAACAGCACAGAAAATTAGAGACGCCGCGCAGGGGGCAGGAGGGCGGGCCACCCTGGCGAGCACACAGAACACAGCGACAGCACAAGACACGGGAGGCCTGGAGACACCACCGAAGGACAGAGGGGAGCAGCCCTGCTGGCTGGCTGAGGGGTGGGGTCCACCGAGGATGCTGCAGCAACAGGCACAGCACAGGCCCCATCTCCCCACCCACCTGCCAGGTGCTGCTCAGGTCCCTTGCCGCAGGGGCAGCAAATGGGGCACCCCGGCTGGCAAGCATCCTCTGGCTCCATCTGGGCAAAGCAGACGGGCCACGCTGCACCCCCTCTCCTCTCCCATCACTTGGCACTTCAGGCAACGCCAGTCAAGGCCCCAACAGTGCCTGGAGGGGGGGGCGTCTCCCACCTGGCCACTCCTGCTCCGACAGAAATGGAGGCAGATGCAGGAACCCACCTGGGCGCCTCCTGTGATGGGGATGGTGCAGGTCAAGAGGTTCCCAATGACTGTCTCCAGGGAGGTGCCCAGCCCATCCACGTAGATGGTGTAGACCAGTCCCAGGCAGTTCTGAAGGGGGAAAGGAGCCTCTCAGACAACTGCCACACTCTCTGGGGGGGCCAGGCAGCGTTCAGGGCAGGCAAGGAAGAGAGGCTGCCTGGGGATAGAGGTGAGCTGGTGCTGGTTCCAGAGGTAGCCTATGCAGTAACAGGTGGGAAGAGGAGGAGAGGCTGGGAGCCTCAACCAGGGTGGCCCAGAGGCGCCCTCTGCTGCCAGCTTATCCTGACATGGAGAGAGCTGTTCTTCTGGACATGTTTCAACTGGTGCTGCCTGAGGGCAAAAACCGGCTCCCTGGAACCTTGAGACCTGCCCCCGGTGCTCTGGATCCTTAGCACATTAGAAGAGCCCCGCTGGATCAAGCCAAAGGCCCATCTAGGCCAGCTGCCTGTATCTCACAGTGGCCCACCTGATGCCTCAGGGAGCACACAACATGTCTGCATCCTGTTGCCACTCCCTTGCATCTGGCATTCAGAGCCAGCCTATTTCTAAAACCAGGAGGCGGCACATCCCCTATCATGGCTTGTAACTTGTGGTGGGCTTCTCTTCTAGAAATCTGTTCACTTCCCTTTGGAAGGCATCTCGGCCAGGCATCCAGCCCACAGGGCCACTGAGACAATAGCACAGATGAGGCTGTCTACAGGAGCCTTGCACCAGCCAGGCCCACTGAGCTGCTGGCCACAAGCAGAGGCTGATGGGGAAATGGTTCTCCCCATTCTCGCACACCTTACCCGGAAAACCTCTGCATGGTCCAGTCGAGAGACAAGAACCAAACTCTTGGGGGCAAAGAGCTGAGCAGGCTGAATGACAGATGCCACTGCCTCCTCTTCTTCCTTCAAACGACTCTGAAGCTGAGGTGGGGGAGAGAGAGAGTGGTTAGATACACCTGCTGACTGCTAACTGGCACTGCCTGGGCCAAAGAGGCAGAAGGAAGACCCCGAGCAAGGCCCTCTTCCCTCCCGCAAGACCTGGGGAAGAGCAACTGTACCTGGACACTCTCGACAGCCTCCCAGAAAGTGAAGCAGGCGCAATAGTGGCGCTCCGAATTGATGTCGGTGAGGACAGCAATGAAAAAGGTCGGGGCGTTTCTCTCGCTGAAGAGCTGCCACCCGCTCGGCTGGCAAAACTGTCGGGATGAGAGGAAGCCATCACTCCATGCAGACAGGTCTCTGCCCCACTCCAGAATGACCCAAGCATCTTTCTTCAGCTGCTCCTGGGATGCAGTAACCGAAAAGAGCCGCCGCCCCCCGAGCAGTCCCAAGCCCACGGCCCTCATGTGAGCAGAGCTCTAAGGGACCCCACCTGGAGCCCAGGGATGGAGGAAATCCCAGCAATCAGACCGGGGGTGGGGGGAGGACAGGTTGGGATGCCCCCAAGAGCACCCAGACCCAGCAATGTGATAAAGAAAATAGGGAAATGTCCCTCCCCCCAAGACATCCTGCCCGACTGGGGCAAGGTGCTCCTCCTCCAGTTTCCAAAGCAACCTGGGAATTAGAGATCCACGCCTGCCTCCAGGCTATCCTGCCATAGGTTTCTCCATCCCAGAATGACCTGTCCAGCTGGCCAAGCCTGATCCGAGAGCCAGCCAAGGGGCTGCAAGATAGCAGGCGCAGCTGCCGCGGCTCCAGGCCAGGCTCTGGGTGCAAGCTCAACCCATAGCCCATGACAATGCAGGGCTGGGGGATTTGCAGTGAACACAACAGAGGCCCCAGACTAGAGGGGAACAAGGGCCTCCGAGTCTTTGCTTTAAGCAGGGCGTGACACGGGAGAGGGCAGCCAAGGGCAGCGCTGCACAGAACTCCTGCCCAAGCCAGGCCTGAGGGGTCCCCAGCTTGGACAGGACTGTCCGCATCCAGCAGCAGCAGGGGCTGTCTGGGTTTCTTTCTCTGTCCTACCTGAAGATGCTGCCAGGACCAACCTCGGAGCCTTGTGCTGGCAAGGCAGGGCCGGCTTTGCCACTGAGCCACAGCCCATCCGCTTGCTGTGGGCGTTCACTGAGGCACAAGGAACCCCCTGGGCTACTGCTCACACCACAGCCCACATGCCACATCGAGCACTCCCCATGTAATGCGTGGAACACACTGCTCTGGTCTTTAGTGTTCAGACCAGGCACAACTAAGGGCAGGGGAAGACAAGACAGTGTGGAGACTGTGGAGAGTGTGGGCTCTCTTGGGGCCACTCAGAGAAAGTAGGTGGCAGGAGATCCGAGACCAATCAAAACCACAGAAGCTGCCAACCAAGGTCTCTTGCACCAACCCTGGGTGGGGGGGAGAGTTGCACAGCAGGCAGTTTCAACCCATGCCTGCCAACCTCTTTGGTTTGTCATGAGACGGCACCACATGCAGCCTCCAGCAGGTTGAACAGAGCCAGGGAGCCTGGATCTTCCAAGTCTCAGGCCAACTCCAGAATCACTGCACTATCTGGTAGCTGCAGTTTGCACTGGGGGACAACGAGCTTTCCCAGCTCTGAGCCCCATGCCGCCTACTCCCAGTGAGGAAGGCACCCCAACCCACCCACAGCTCACAAGAGTGGGAGAGCTGTGCGCTTTGCCATTTGCTTCCCCAAACAGACGACGCTTCTCCCAACTCAAGGGCATTTGGGGGCTGGCCTTCCCCTGGGCAGGGGCAGCTATGACGTCTGGAGACTCAGGCATGCCCCCCCCCCCCCGTCTCAGGCTTTAAGCTGCTCAAATAATTGTGCGAATTCTGTGCAGAATTCAGCAGCAGCAGGCAGGGCAGAGCCAAGCAGTGCCCAATGGGGCTGACAGGGCACAAGGGAGGCTGTGTGCATGTAGAGGTTTACTGAGCCCGTGAGGAGGGCGAGAAGTCAGCAGCTGCAGGAGTCAGGCTCGGCCACCGGAGTCACCCAGCTTGGCTGCATCTCACACAAGGTGCTGGGGAAGGCAGGCAGGCAGGCAGGCGCCAGGCCTCTGCTAGGAATGTCCAAGTTTGCCAAGAGCAGCCAACTCACCAGTTCAATGCCCTGGGGGAAAGGGTTGTCCTCCCAGTCCTTCTCTGGAAAGCGCTGGAGTATCTGCCCCTGGCCATCTCCACTCCCTGCAAACAACAAGCAGACAAGGGGATTCAAACCACCGTCTTTGGCTCTTTGGCACAGTCTTTCACGTCCAAGCCCTAGCCACTGCCACTGCCACGCAGTCAGGGACTGAGTGCCTCTGGATTCGAACATGGGGCTGCTCCCAGCCACAGGCTTTAGCAAGGCAACCCCCTCCCCACTTGAGAGCAGGGGCAGGTGACATCATGGCCCAGGTGGCTTCTTGAGCCACTGCTAGACACATTCTAACAGGCAGGCAGTGAGGCACCAGGCTAGCAGGTCAATCTCCGCAAGTGTGTTTTCCAACCTTCCATTGCTTGCTTAATCCCCGCCCTACCACTGTGGGGCCCCTGCCTAACCTGGAGCCTCCCTTAGGCTTTGAAAGCCGGGACCAGCCCTCCTCCCACCTCCTTGGCCGGCCGGCCAGTCTGCCTTCCCCGCTGCCACCTCACTCTTTAAACCTTGCTGTGGCAGCAGCTGCTTTGGGGGCAAGATCAGGCTCCCCTGTACTGCTTCCAGCCTGCCTCAGGCCTGGCCCCCATACCAATTCCCCACCCTTGCAGGGACTCGACTTTGTCTCCAAGGGCATGCCTTAGGGGTGCTCATCCCCTCTTGCCTGGGCTCAACCTACAAGGCTCTTCTGCCACTGCCAATTATCAACAGCCTCAAGGAACTGCTCACTGGCCTTGCTGGTCAGGGGTTTCGGCCTCTGTCCACTGGAGTGGTGCTACTTGGCAGGCAGGTTGCCCTTCTCCTCCTCAACCAAGCCCGACACACAACCACTGGAGCACACACAGGACTTTGTTGCCCTGCAGTTGCTCCTGCCTGCCTTGCTTTCTGGCAGGCTCCACTCTCCACAGCATCCGACTGCCCAGGGCCAGAGAGCCTGGCACAAGTCAGGTCCCGTGACCGTTCCATAAGAGTCCTGACCCACCAAGATGAGGGAGGACTGGCACCCATCCCCAGCCTTTTTTCAGAGAACCCAATCCCCTACAATTATGCCTCCGACACAGAGCCTGGCCTGGCAGGAATAGAAAACAAAGCCATCTGCCAGACCAAAAGGAAGTTGCATTTCTGCCACTGAAGCCAGGCTCCCGCATCCCCTGAAGAGAAATCCCACGGCCACAGCCTCGCTCCCAAGCCCTGAGGGAGGGCACCTCTCGGGTTGCACTATGCTGAACAGCCAGCCCGCGTGGCCTCCACCACGCCTCTTCCTGCCTGCCACCCACTTAGTCTATTTTGAGGACTAAGCAAGCCGAGGGATGCTACTTATAGGCCCTGGAGGCTCCCAGAAAAGAACAAAGCCATCTCCACTTGAAGGCTGGCAAGGCCAGCTGTGACAGAGGCACCTAATCTCCAGCACGGTCCTGGGTGCCTGCAGGGCACCCAACAATTACAGTGCAGCCTTTTCCACAGTCCTCATATTTTCTATGGAGAATGACAAGATAGTCACGTTCGAGAAGAGAGGGTAGGAAGGTGTTGCTGCATGTACTGTTTTACTGACTCTGAGCTTTTATATTGTTGTCTTTTGTAGGCTGCCCCGGGCAGAACCTGAAGTTTTGGAAAGAAACAATCAAATAAACAAGATTGGGATCAGGTTTGCTGCAGCTACAACCAGCCCAAGTGTCCCATGTGACCCAGGTTCACTTCTAGCAGTCACCGAATCACTGGTCACAATAACCAGGTGAGCCCTGAAGGTACCACAGAACTCCCCAATTCCTTTAAGTCAGGCCAGAGAGTGTCTTACTTCCACAAATACAAAAAGATGCCATTGGAACTTCAAGGTGACTCTGTGGTCCAGGGGATATTCTGGCCACCTTTTTTTCCAGTATCTTGATAGAAGGTCTTGACAGAAAGAGGAGGGAAGCAGCCCCCAGTTCACATGCAATGCTCACAGCACAAAGCTCAGGAAACCACTTGCTTCCTGCTCATGCTGCAGAGGTTCTGCAAACAGGGGCTCAACTCTCATGTGGTCAGGAGACTCCTTTTGGGGACCCCTGGAAAGAGAAGCAAGACTGAGTCCTTATCACCCAGGAGGCCACTGGAAAAAGCCACGAGGAAGGAGCGGGCGACACTGACAGCACCCTTGCCTCCTCAATCTTGACCCCAGGGGGAAAAATGCCTCCTTCCTTTCTCAAAGGGCAACCAAGAAAAGCCTCGACTCCAAGGTGGGCCTGCTTGGAATGTCCAAACCCAGGCAGTCAGTGGCACGGCTCTGGACACATGCAAGCACAGTCTGGGGCGCAACTTCCAGAACCCTTCTGCTCGTTTTGAGGGGGGAAGAGTTACCAGCGGCTAGAAAGGCCCACACAGCCATACTGTGCCAGGGTGCAGACTTGCCATCCTGTCTTGCATGCAACGATTCTAGGTGGCAAGTGAGCCACTACTCAAAAATGGTAACAACTGCAAGGAGCAGGTGAGGCGTCATCTACTGGCTTCTATGAGGAGCCTTTTCACAATGTGGCCCATATCTCAAGACAAACAGAAATCTTTCCCACTGTGGTGGAGATGCTCAAGATCCAGATTTGGGAAGAGCTGCAAGCCCCCACTTCCGGCACGGGATTGGCAGTGCAAGCAAGCATTCTCATCTCACATGTCTAGCATCGAAAGGTGCTCTCCCATGAAACGTAACTGGCAGATGGCAGGAGAGGGTCACCCTTCCCCAAACCAAAAGGACACTGTACTGATCTACTCTGGGGGCTGGATGTACTCCAAAGTCAGCCACAGAACAAATAATTGCCTGAGTGGCATTGCCTTGTCTGGGGGGGGGGGAGACACATTGCAGGCAGCCAGCTCCCTATACAGCAAAGGACAAGAAAGAATTTGCTTGAAAATCCACTGAATTCCTTCTTGCATTTCTCCTTGAAAACGTTTACTTTGAAACATGCAAGGACTCAAAGTACAGCTCTAATGCTACCAGCTGCCTCTTTTTTTTGTCCTTTGCAAATTGCCTTGAGCCAGGACTTCAACTGCAAAAAAAACATATAAAAATAAACTACTACTTCATTAAGTGTTTTCTCTTGGCAGCCACAAAAACAACAGGGATCTGTCATTGCAATATTTTTGTACATATGAAAAGGAACAATCAGTGCAGGCTGATGTCTGTTTCCCATTCAACGCACTTGGGATATAAGCAACTACAACACCATCAGGTTGCAAGTTGGCAGTGTGCAAAACATTAGAAGGCAAGTGCCTCAAACACCACAGGGCAACTGATGCCATGCTGAGCAATTCACGCAGTTGGAGAAGGCTGAAAGTTCATTAACTTTTCCCCACTCCTCCAGGTCAATTTGACCCCAATACAAATAACTCCCAAAATGAGAACCAACGCTGGAATCGCCCTAGATCAGTTCTAGCACCCACCACATCTCAGAGGCCAGCTATCCCTCCACAAGGCCTACTAGCGACCTTCTAGGAACGGACAACCTGGCAGAAAAGCCACAGGAATCAGCCGCCTGCATTGGACTCACAGCTGTGCACACCAAAGGAACATGCTGGTTTGACACCCATTCTTAGCCCCAGAGCAAACCCTCAAAAACCCAAACGCAGTGGGTTTCATGCTACAGAATATCCAAGTATCCCTTTACCTACTCACCCCCCTCTTAATGCATGAGTTTTTCCTTCTCATGTATTAGTGTACAAAAGAAAGAAATATGAACATCAATGAATTGCATTAAATTACAAAAACATTAATAAACACTAAGCAATTATACTGTAAACACTAAGCTATAAACTATGTATAGATATCAAGAAAAGGCTTCCAAATATCCAAAAATATGCCCATACATAATTCTCATCCATAAGCCGTACGTTCAACTGTTGATAGGTCTGCAATCCATTGAGTAATGGTGGGTGGGCACTTGTTCTTCCAGGATTTTAATATGTGTATGTGTTGCTTAATGATGCGGAAGTTCTAACAAATGTGTCATTTCGTGATTTCGTCATTGTGTCCTATGATGTTTGTAGTGCAGTCTTGCAGAAAAAAATTGACAATCCTCCTGGCCATCCTCAATCTCTGCTCCTCCTCCTTCCCCATGAGGCAAAAGGATTGGAAGCTGATTCCAAGCCAATTTTCACCGTGCCAGGCCCTCCTCTCCTTATTGCCCTCCATCATGGATACGGAAGAGGGCACACAGGACCCACCTCAGAATAGTTCTTGCTTCCTTATTGGATAACCAGTCTTCTCTTAGTTCCCTAAACAATGTCTCCTTTCACTGGCCATTCTCGAAACCGATCACTATCTGCTCTGAGTGTCTTTGACAGACTAAAAAGCTCATTGTCAGATTACAGGATCACTTACAGATTAAAAAATGATGGTGGTGGGAGCAGAGGAGGACAATACATTTATTATTATGGGACCACTACCATATGCAATCCATCATTGACTGCAGCATTGTTATGCAGTGCCTATCTATATAAGGGCACAATCCTAACCTGGAGTTAGGCCGACACAAGTTACTTGTGCTGGCCCAGGAATGTTGCAGCCATGCTGTAAAGTGCATTTGCAACATTCTCAGGCTCAGGGAGGCTAGTGTACACCTATACACTGGCCTTCCTGACACAGAGTGTTGCAAACGTGCTTTGTGGTGCGTTGGCAACACCCCGGGCCGGCACAAGTGACTTAAGCCAGCCTAACTCCAGGTTAGGATTGCGCCCTAAATCTTTTTACTACCGGAAGGGTACACAGAATCCATTTCTGCTGCCTTGAAGTTAGCTTCCATGCAATAG
The DNA here is from genome assembly GCA_029204185.1 of Lerista edwardsae. Classification (NCBI taxonomy): domain Eukaryota; kingdom Metazoa; phylum Chordata; class Lepidosauria; order Squamata; family Scincidae; genus Lerista; species Lerista edwardsae. The sequence goes on from JAJKFI010011864.1 coordinate 79,716, forward strand.
GCAAGTAATTCAAAAGAACATAAATATCAACGTTGTTGAAATATGAAAATGTCTTCCCAAAAAATCTGCACCACACTGCAAGACCACATCACGTATGTGAACAATGCACTAGGTAAATTTCAACGCCAGCAATTAGATTCTTTGGTCAACCTCTTAATAGAGGCATTGTGGTGTCCAATAAATCCTAAACATACCTTTTTGGGTTTAAAATCCAAAGATATTGGAGTTATAGGAGGTAAAGCCATTGCCCACTGATTATGTAAGACAGAGTGATCCAACTCTACTCCATACTGCTCTAAGGTTTTGATTAACATATTTATTAAACATCATCATGTAGTTGCAAACAATTATTAAAGGCTTCTTTTTCTCCAATAAGTATTTCTAAAAGTGCAAAAGATTCAGAAGCAAGAAATGCTTCTGGACCAAGTTTGGACTGTAACAAATGTTGCAATTGTAAATATTATCTTTCAGCCAATAGCGGAAAACCAAATTTGGTTTTCAATCTAGATAATAGGAGAAACACTTGATCGTGGCCCATTAATTGATCCAAAGTAACAATAGCCCTATCAAAATTCAAGCCTGCTGCAAAAAAGGACTGTTTCTCAATCTTCAATTCTGGGGTAACCCGAAGTGTTAATCTGGTATGTGAATACGAATCAAATTTAAAATTCTGTGACACTGCGGTCCATAAAAATCCAAGGACATACCAGGAAACAGAAGAAAAGCTGACAGACACATTGCAAATCTCCAGGACAACGAGTCCCAGAAGTGGGGCATGCGATTAGAGGCCAGTAGCTTCGCCAACTCATTGCCAGGGCTGGAGGGCTTCGTGCCATAAAGGTCCCAGGTGGCCGCTTGCGAGTGTGGAGGGTAGGCAACAAAGACCGAGCACCTTCCCAGAGAGACAGACCACTGAAAAGAAGCCCCCCCCCAGTCAAGAACGAGCCCCCACGTGCTGAAAGGCAGGGGAAACCCACCTAGCTGTTGCCTGAGCAACATCCCCTCATTCTTTTCTGGGCACATGCAAATAGCTGCAGTTGGTGTGGGCAGCATCACCCATGCATGGAAGGCTGCTTCTGGGCCCTTCCCTGAAGTCCGTACAGTTTTGCCTTGTTTGTTGCCCAAGGCCCCTGTCTCTGCTGGAACCACTAGCTGCTCCTTGTGAAACATGTTTGCACACTCAAAAACACAATAGGCCTGCTGCTGAGTCCAGGCTCTGGAAGCAGGTCAGGAAAGAAGGACGATGTGGAGAAGCCCTTGCAAACCAAGCAAAGCAGTGGAGCTCATTTCTCTGCTTCCTCCCCACTTCTCAGCCAGGATACCCGCTTCATCCATAGAGCTTAGGGCAGGTTACTTGATTTCACAACCACCCCAATCCCTTCTCTTCCCAACAGCCCTGGGAGATAACTTAGCCTGAGTGTAACTGGTTCAGTGTGGTCACCCAGAAGGAGCCTCACGGCTAAGCAAGAATGTGAACCTGGGGCTAAGGACTTGTCCTTCTCCAAGGGATCTATTCCACACATTCAGCAGCCTTGCAGGGAAATTGACCTTCTGCCTGGCTCTCAGGAAGATTTCCAGAAGCAGCCCATGCCTTTTCCTCCTCTGGTGGGAGGGCCCTTGCGGGTCTCCGGACCCACACCAAGCCACCATTCCAGCCCTGGGTGTCTGGAGGAAGTGCTTCTTCCAAGGGTATCTTTGCACCAAACAAAGGGCTTCTCTTTCCAGAGCAATCCCCAGCTTTGGTCCCAGCTCTTCCCCACCACCCCATATGCAAATGCACATCTGAGGCCTGACAGCATCGCAGCGAGAGCCTCCCAGTCAGTGCAACCCAGCCCATGACAGCAGCAGAGACAATGCAAGTCCTGTTCCTTGCCTCACTGTGAAGAATGCCCTGCCCGTTGGGGGAGAACCACGCATCATGAGCTGTGTGCCAAGTGGCAGAGGAGTGGATCCAGGCACAGTTGCCGGTGGCAGCAGCAACTCCACCCACCCTCGGCCATTTTCCAACCAGAGGACCCACTCACAGCCCTACCAACAGGGCACAGAAGAATACGGCACTTGACCAACTCAGCCAAGGCCAGCAAAGCAACTCCAGGAGCTCCCTGACCTGAGCAGCAGAGAAGGGGCCCTTTGCTTGCTGCGGAAAGGAGCTCCTTGGTTTTACCTGGGAGCCCAATCAGCTGCCAGTTTTGTTCACAAGGACACCCAATACAGAACAGACAAAGACCGTTTGTAAAATGGTCTGCTGCCTGTCCAGCACAGCCTGGCAGCAGATCCAGCCTCCCGCAGAGCAAAGAACTCACCCTTTGCTACCCACTTTGGGGAGAGAGAGATTTCTAGCCCACTTTTCCCTTCCCCAAAGTGGAGGTGCTAACCATCAAACTCAACCGTACAGACTCCAAGCAAAGGAAGACTGTGGCCAACACAGTGAACCCCCCGCCCCAGCCAGCACCTCGGCTCCACGAAGTGCTGGAGGCCAGCTGGCACCGTCCAGCAGCCAGTCATTTGCCTGGTGCTCCTGCCCTGCCATGGAGCTCCCTTGCCGTGAAGAGAAACAACACCACCACTGCTGCCAAGCATTGCGCCTGGGAAAGCAGCCAAAAGCAACACAGATTTCCTGTTCTTCCCACCCCCGGAGTGTGCTCCTCAGAGTGGAGAGCAGGCTAACTGCCAAGGCCAGACTGGGGGGGGGGGGCGGGAGTTCTGAGCTGAATCAGGCCCCCACACACCATCAGCCACATGTGCTGCAGAAGCAGCTGCCACTCCCCCACCCCAACTCCACTTGCGCCCACAAAACCCAGTGAGCACCATCAGTGTGCAACAACTCAGGCTGGCCGGTAGAAGGAGGGCGCTGCAGGCAAAAGGCTTGAAGACACGCAGGGTCTGCTTGGCTCTCTGCAGTGCAATGGCAATCCAAGGAGAGGCCTGAAACCTATGGCTATGCATTCCCCTTAGGCTAGACCCCTTCATTCAGCACGCCACCATCAGCAGGCTCATGCCGAGTCATTCCCAGGCGCTGGGTGCAGTCTGGGCTGCTGCTGAGCAAGGTGCCCCAGCTGCCTTCTGCTGCATGACAGCCAAGCCCCTCCCTGCCCTATTATATGAGGCTGCCCACTGCAGAACCGGACCACAGCCCTCCATGGTCAGGCCAGGCAGCATCTCCATACCCAACCTGGAATGCTACTGTGCTCCCCTCCAGCCCAAACGCTTTTTTTCAAAGGTGGCAGGAGTGCATCGCATCAGGGAGCGCCATCAGTGCTGATGCCATGGCATCTGCTGGCTTTCCTCCTGCCCAACACCCTCTCTAGCTGGTACAAGCCGGCTGGAATCAGCCCAAGCTTGTGCAAATGGAAGGACATTCGCTCGGCGGCCCAAGAATCTGCTATTCCCCAGGTAATGTGTAGAGAGACAGAGTGAGGAGATGGTCAACCGTCACTGGGTCAGAGAGACAGAGGGGGAGCCTCAGGTCCCCCCGAGGCCACATAGCAATCAGAGACCTGCGGCGAGGGACAAGCCAGCTGCCAGGGATTGTGGTGTCATCACAAAAGATGAGGCTGGAGAGCGGGGAAAAGGACACAGAAGCGCGGTCAGAGCGATCGGTGGCTGGAGCACCTTCCCCACCAAGAAAGGTTCAAGGACCTGACACTCTTACTTTAGAGCAGTGGTTCTGAATCTCTTTACTGCCATGACTCACTTCATCAGCCATGGCGGCCGCACCACACCCAGAAGGCAGCTTCCGGGGTAGTGCGCCAGGGTACAACCCACAATTTGAGAACCACTACTTTAGAGAATAAGGGCAACCTGGTGGGGTGGCGTTGTGAAGACCAAAGTTGAGAAAATATGCAACTGGGGGGGGGGGGGGCGTGCCTCAAGGCAGTGATGGCTGAAGAACATCTGTGGTGGAAAAGGTGTTTAGGCCAATTCATGGAGATGAGTCAATGGCCACTGCTGAGGATGGCAACGTGGATGCAGAGGGCTTGTGGCTCGCTTGTGGGCCATGCTGGCCTCAAGGGAGCTCTGGCCTGAATCCAACAGTGCTACTTGGAGTGCCAGGACTCTCTGTCTCCACGCATCGGCTCACCCTGTGCTCCATGCGAAGCAAGAACGTCATGGGGACAACAGTGTTGCCAAGCAGCAGCGAATCATGTCCCGCCTCCTCTTTTTGCAACAATATAGGGCTGTCAGAAGAAATGTGTCAGTGAGGAAAAGCGCCACATTTCCCCTCTTTGAAAAGGCAGCCACAGGGGTCCATCTTACTGGCTGGAGAGAAAACCTCTGCAGATCCCCCAAGGTGGGTTCAGGCACTGGTCTAATGGGCGGGGGGAGCATTAGCAGCACCTCACCACTCCTGGTTACTGTCCAGTACATTTTTTAAAAGGCCAGGACAGGGGGTGGCAGGGGACAAGCAGGAGAAACAAAGGCAGAGGGAAAGGGGCGCACCTGCAGCAGCCCCATGTGACAGCAGTCTGGAGTCTGACAGGACTTGAGGATGCCTTCCCTAGAGCACCACCTCTGTGGAGCCACCACCCCCATCACGAACACAGAGCAGAGCATCCCAAGTGAGTCACAATTACCACAGCCAAGGGAGGTACACAATGTCGTTTCTATAAAAGGAAGAAACCGTCATGCTGTGCCTGCCTCAACAACCCTCCGCTTCCTGCAGGATGTCACACAGGCAAGGCAAGTACAAAGCCAGACGCCAGCAGTGGCTGGAGGAGTCCCCCATTTTTACTCAGGCCACTTGCAGGGGCTGCTCCGGAACTTGCCGCTACCCGTGGATGTACCCGTGGCACAAGTGCAAGGAGCAGCAGGCCTGCCAATGGAAATAAAGCTACCTGCAGGGCTGTAGATGAATCCTGGCAGCTTTGCCACTGGTCACACAGGCTGTGACTTGTGGATGGTTCAAGGTCTCTTCGATGGCACCAGAGGAGCTGCCCCTCTCCAGCACATGCCCTGCAGGGCAGGAAGCATTTGGCAGAGGTCAGCACTCAACAAGGCCCTTCAGCACAGCTCTGTCAACAGCTGGTCTCCTTGGCAGCTGCTGCTTCTCCAGCCAGTGCCCAGAAGGGGGTGGCGCTCTTTGGCAGCTGCAAGACAGAGCCTGCTGTTGAGTGCCTCCCCCCACCCAGAGACAGCAACAACTGGTCTATTGTGGCAGCACTTCCCCGGGAACAGCGTCCAAGGAAGATTATATGGAAACACCACAAGCCAGCACACCAATATCAACACCTATACAAGCCATCAAAAACCAACCCAGCCGAGTGGCCAATGCCACCTGCCCAGATCAGGCCCAGCCACTTGGAAACCTAGGCCTTGTCACGGCCTGCACCCAACACCCAAAGCCTGGTCTAGACTGAAGGCTAATCCAGGGTGACATGGCACAACCTGCACTCCACAAGGAGTGGTGGGCTTGCCTTCTGCCTCCTCCCCCAGAGGAGAGGGAAAGGGTGGGCCTTAGCTGCCAAAGCCAGCTGCAGGTCCCTGGGGTGCAGATGAGCTGGAGTAGAGCTGGGTGGCCCAAGGACTAGAGGCCTGAGCTGTGATCCAGCGCTGCCCTGGCTTGAATCTCGCCCTCCCATGTATTTGCATTAGGCAAGCCCCACCCCCTCTTGGCCCCAATCTTCCCGGAGGCAACAGAGGGATGAAAGACAACAGAGCTGCTGTTAAGGCTGCTGAGCTCATCACCACAATGCCCATTCTGTCCCCACATTTATTCAGACAACACCACTGCAGAATCCAGCAAGGCAGCCACACACACTCGCAGCAGTTCAGGCCACTGCTCCTCCTCCAACATGAGATTCCAGGCCAGTATCTGCCGACAGTCATCCTCTGCTCTCTATGCAGGTCACACAGGTCAGTATCTGTGCAAAAGAATAAAGGGCACAAATCTAACATCAGAAATGGCATTGCTGAGAAACCAGCAGGAGAACATTTCCATCTCCCAGGACATTCTGCTGCAGATGCTATTCTTCCACCGGAAAAAACCACAGAGGGAAATTAGACCGAGACTGAGACGAACTAGAATGTATGACAGCCGCGCAGGAGGTGGTCTCAATTGAGCTCGGTTTTGTTAAAAGTCACAGTACAGAGTTAATTCACTGCTGGGAGGCCGCTCTCACCAACTGTCAGTTTCCAGAGTGCTTCTCTTGTATACTCTTAACCAAGATCGGCTTTGTGGCATGTCTGCTTGCAACTGATTCTCTTCTCCAAAATCTGTCCGTAGAAATGTAGAACCTCTATCGGTACTTATGGGTTTATTTCCACCAGTGTGACCACAAAATTACAACATTGTAACTTTGTGCACTACAATCTTTAACAAAAAGGGTTGGGGGGCACTTCAAAGACTAACCCAAGCGTTTTAGCATTGGGGGGGGGGACTCACCTAAAAAAAGTTTCACTTTATCAGCCACTCAAGCCTCTGTGGCTACAATCAGACACCAGGTTACTGGAACTGCCCCCTCCAAGTTCCCAGTTCCTGAAAGACATCTTTTCATTCCTTTTGCTGTGCAAACCACCTGCTGAACTTTTCCTGAAAAGTGGCCCTTTAAATCTGAGCAAGACCTCTGCTTACATTTAAGCACATGGCTGAAACCAATGTAAACTTAAACAATGTAAACAATGTAAAGACTTCATGTAAAAATGCATCTAACATCTCCAATACTGATAGATCTTAGTGGAGGGGACTGGTACCAAGGGTTGGTATAAACATTAATTAAATAGGGTCAGCTCTCATGCCTTTCCTCTCTACAGAGGTAAAAGGAGGCAGCTTCCCGCCCCCACAAGGCAGCCATGCCTATTAGCTGCCTTGTACAAAAAGCCAACAGAAAGGGAATGATACACCTGCAGGAGGCATACCGCATTGGCCAAGCCCCAACTCATGGCAGAGAAGCAAGCACTCACCAACTCCAGAGAATGGCAGGAAGGGGGGAAAGTCGCTGGAAGCACAGAGCCCCCACCCCACCCCTGCTAGCATGCAGAAGAGCAGACTTACTGCAGCTTTCATCTCTACCCTGCTGCTGCCCTTGGACCTGATTTATCAGCATTTTACCCCATCTTTCCTCACCCATGGATGCCCAAGGCGTCTAACAATAAATATATGAAGTATTAAAATTTTTACATAGCATTTTTCAACAAACAAGTTCATAAAGCAGTTCACTGAGAAAATCAAACAGCTCCACCAAAAGCTTATAACCTAAAGTGGTGCTGCAAAGAGCCACTAAAAAAAGACCCCATGTGGGGTCAGGGAGGAGAAGAGGGCCAATTTCTCTCACTCTAAGAGAATACCACTTGAGGAAGTGCCTCTTTGCCCCGTTCACAGCATGGAGTTATTATTTACATGGAGGAACCATGACGTCACAGACTTGAAGCCATGGGTATAATCTCAGATCATTGCCGCGAAGGAGGATTGCTGCCGCGGCATCACAAATCAAAATCTCCCTGCCCGTGTGGTAAAGTTAATCTCAACGTCTTTAAGCATGCCTGCGTGTTCTGCATATGGGTGCACGAATCACTGGACGAAAAATGGGATTACTTTGCACAGGTAATTAAAATCATTGTGATTCGTTGCTACAGAAAAATATTACTTCATAAAGTATGCAGCCCTTCACAAACTGAAGTAGATATGAAGAAATAAAATAAAAATAAAAAAAAATTCCCCCCTCCTTTTTTCCCCCTTCCCGTTTACACATTTTTTCCCGCCTTCCATTTTCTACTGTAATATTTTTGAAATTCCGAACATTAACAGAATTTGTTTTATGGGGGGGGGGGTGAGTATAGAAGTTTAAAAAAATACACTTAATAGCCTAGAAGTGAAAAAGAACTACTCTCCTATTGACAACTACTTGTGTTATACATTGAGAGATTTTAATGTAATTTTCCTACATATTTATCTGATTTTTGCCCACCCTCCCCCTTTTTTTCTTTCCTTCCCGTTCACACTTTATTTTTGGTTGTGTAGATTTCAAAAAATAAGCCTGTCAAAACAGTGCAATCCGAGTTTAAATAGACAGCAAGCAGCATTTCGTCCGGTGTGTTCAGTAATATAATTACGCGGAATTAAACCTTGGAACTGCATATTGAATCATAATTAGGTTACCAATGATGTTTCTCCACGATCACACGTTGTTATTTTCGTAAGTTTTTACTTCAGGAGTAAACAAATAAGTCCTAAACATCATGCGAAAACCCATTTGAAATAATTGGAATCAGCATTGTTTTGGGTATATTTACGTCACCGCTAACCCCGCCCACTAGCTTCACTGTCTGCCCATTCAGATAACAAGCAGGGCCGGGGGTTGGTTCACAGGGTATCATAAAAATTATAAGTGGGCTCCCCTTATCCCCAGACACTTGGTTCTGGCATGCCACATAAATACCAAAAAACACAGATGCTCTAGTCCCTTATATAAAATCAAGCGCCAGCATGCAGTTTATCGAACCACCGACTGCAACACGTGCTGAGAATCTGCTGGGGAAAGGGCTCAAGATTTTGCCAAGTTGAGAGTGCTTTGCTGCCTTGCAAATTCCAGCACAACCACCTCTCTGATGCCAGAATGTGCCTGGAGTGCAGGGTGGGGATTGGGGGACAGTGATGAGGCACCTCGCTGTGGTGGAGAGAAACTGGACCCGTGGGCTGTTGCAGCTCTTGAGCTCTTGCACCCCTTGCTCTGGCTGCCTTTCTCACCACCACACGGTGGGGCTGGGCAGATTGTCTGCAATGCAGCTGCCAACTTGGCTTCCATCCTAGCCCAGCTGGGAACTGAGGGGGTTTCAAATACTGCCAAACAGGCTGCTGCACTGCTTTTTATTCCCAGGGGCAGCACATATACAGGGCATTTCTTGCCAAAGGCTTATCTTGGATAGATTTCACTGAGGACATTCCATACAGCATAATCGCTGCAAAAGGCTGCCAAGTGTGGTGGCTGTGCAAAGACAGTTGTGCCTTCTTCTAGGCCACTATGTGAATCACAGGCAACCTGAAAGGCTTGCGCCACACCCTCTGGCTCATGTGCTGGACGCCTCTTGCCTTGCACAGCATCTCTGGCATCCACTTCACTCTCCCAGCTGGGTCCACACAATGCAGCCCACTTTACTACAATCCTACATATGGCTGGGGTCAAACTGATCTGGGGGTACTGGAGCCCTGCTCTTCCAAAGGCTATGTTCACTGTGTCCCTCTGCAATGCAGAGATCTGTCATCAAGGCCGCCTGCTCTTCAAGGCTCTGGTGAGGGAGGGGTGTGTGGAAGACCAACCTACACCCATTGGAGCTCAAACTGTGTAGCTCTTGGCACCTACACAGAAGCGTAAAGGTTGATACCAACCAAGTGAGCCAATGAACTCACTGGCCAACTGTATTTGCCTGCAGAAGGAAGAACAAAAACGCAAGCATCGGGGCACAAAGATCAATACAGCCACACAGTAAACCACTTTGCACGATGCTATGATGGAGGCAATATGAAAGACATGGCTTCTCTAGCACCTCCAATAAGAACCTGGCCCAGAGTGCCAACATTTCTTTTCTCCATTCTGCATTTCATTTTCAGGCTTGCAAAGTCAAAGAAGGCTACCTACAAAGATTAAAAGTGAAACTGAGGAACAAGACTGAAAAATGGGCTCCTCTGGGCTTATTCCATTTGAACAGATACAGAAACTGACCTCTACCCCATAGGTATCAATACTATTCAGGGACAAACACCCAGGATATTCAAAGGGCTGGTCCTCACAGCCAGTCCTCAAGTTTCGTCCAATTGGTGACAGGATGTCAACCCCACCAATTATAAGACCCCTCTGATGCTATCAGCTGCACCTCTGTGGATGTCCACAAGGGCCAAAAAAGTTCACATATATAATTTGGGGGTGGGTGGGAGGGAACTGGCTGTGACAATTTCAGTTGTGGTGGGCAGAAATGCAATGAATATATCACCACTCAGCATTTGGCAGCAGTGAAAAAATCAAATTCAATTCTTAGGAAAGCGACAGTAAATGTTACAGTCAGGATGAGTTTCTCACCATCTTTTCCCTTCCAAAAACCTCAAGCTGCTGTTCTATCAGTCTTGCAAACAAGCTGGCCATTGCCCAAAAGCACCCACTTGCACTGACACAGAGCTGTACTCGGCTCACTGCGCGCCTGGGGTGGGGTGACGTCACTGTGCCCCCAGCGCGGCCATCCACCCCACCTCCGTGTGTCGCCTGGCCACACCTCCCCACACCCAGAATCGCTCCATTTAGGAGCAATCCGAGTGCAAAGGAGGGCAGGGGCCCCGAAAAGCACACGTCTATGCTGCTGTGCCCAAACGCAGCTAGCGCCCGCCACGCTCGCCTCCTCCCCCCCCCCCGCATGGCACTCTTCCTACGCCTCTGCACTGACATTTCCACAGTATATTGCTGTCCATCTTCCAAACAGATAGTTTAGCTCTCCTTTTTCTACCAGCTAACTCAATCAAGCGGCTGGAGCCATTTGCTACAAGAAGCAGCAAATGCATTTGTGCTGTTTAGTTTGAAACAAGATGACTTGTGGAGAAGGAACAGATGGAGAGAAGCATCTCTCCCTCTCATGCAATACTACAATTCGGAGTCATCCAATGAAACTGGTGGGCAGGAGATTCCGAACAGGGGCATGACACAGAATTCGCTATTCCATAACTTACGTTCTTTGTTGCCACAAAGTGTGGTGATGGTCCCTGGCTGACATGACTTTTGAAAGTCGTTAAAGAAATGCATGGAAGAGGTGCTAAACGCCATGTTGCCTCTCTTTTGCTATGGTTGGATCATCAGCAAGCAGCCCTGTGGAGTGGCTGATGTGGGTTCGAGAGCTACCTCATCCTTTCCTTTGTGTTTCTGATCAGTCATGCAAAAGGCGAGCGCCTTCTTGGTGAGGGCAAGTCCCTTGGTTAGGCACAACCTGTCTTGCCGGGCTCCCAATCTCTGCCTTTGTGCAGAGAGCTACATTCAATGAATGGTTTTGAGGCTCCACTTTGTGACTTGCCCCAGTCCCTCCACAAGCAAAAAGGGTTCTTTCCAGATGGCAGGTGCCTCCATACAGACTTGAACCCTTGCTATAGAGCAACGTTTGTTTCACATGGCTGCCCTCTTCCAGAGGGAACTCTCTGCTCAAAAGGTTATTATGTAGGCATCCTTGTGTGTGAGGTGGTGCCTATGGCTGTATTATTCATTCCTAGTGACTGGGGGGGGGGGTTGTACTCTTGCATTAGCAGCTCACTGGCCTTGGCTCTGCCCCATACTCAGTTCCCAGCTACTCTGGCTGTCAGTGTTAGGGCTTATTGGTTGCGATAACTGGCTCCTTGGACATCACACGAATGTCACACAGCTGACAAACCAATGTCATGGTGATGAAACACCAACATCAACAGATGACAAGCCAACTGCACAGCAATAACACATAGTTGTCACAGTGATGACATGCTGCTGTCAGGATACGTTTGTGGATAACAGGCTTTGTCGGTGATTCCACCAGGGGTGTTACTGGGAAGGGCCAGGACAGGCTTGGCATTTGAACTTTTTGTTTTGGTGTGCTGAGGATATGACCAACATTACACCAGCATCCATGCAACACTGGCATGGAATCTGAATAGGACTGGGTTGTTAGAAACATAATGCTTTCCCTTCCAGCTCAGTCCTACAGTCTGCAGCTCACACACACTGTAGGCTTAGCTCCCAGCCCAGCTGAAATGTTCACCTGAAGAACCAGAGCACAGGTTCAGAAAACAGAACAATTGTTAGGCACACTCAAAACTAAGCCAGACAGGGGCCAGGAGCATGCCACGGAGGCTATAAAAGACAAGACAGCTTCCTTCTGAAAATGAAAGTCTTGCCCAAATGAGGAAAACAAGAAGGAACACAAACTCTGGCAAAAGAAATGCAACCTGACAATAACGAAGGCGAACATAAAATATATGAGGAGAACATAGCTAAAAACATCCACATCAAACAATAAAAGCTTCATTAAAGATATCAAAAGCAGGAAGGACAGACTGACCATTGGATAATCACTTAACATCGTAGATAGGGTCTTCAAAACTGAACCTTAAGTGAAACAATGCATAATGAAACCAATTTTCCCATAGGTAGGAGTTAAGTTCCAAGAGTTAAGCTAATCAGGGGTGCACAGTGCACATTTGGCACTTATTTCAACAGGGTTAAGTCAAGGAATTGTCTGGGCAAGCACATACCTGCCATGCCCATCGGGCTATGGAGCCACCCTGGGGGTTGTCAGCTAGTGCCCAATCCCCACCCGCTAGTGCCCGCGCCCAAGCCCCAGGGGCAACCCGTATGTAACCATATGTAAAAGCATCAAAAGCACAAAGCCTAACAAGATAAGCAGAAGCTCTTACAAACAGTTCTCATGTTTGCCAAGTTGCGCAACGAGGGAGAACACGCAGACCAATGTGATCTA
>JAJKFI010011864.1:92139-109758 GCA_029204185.1 Lerista edwardsae
TTCCCCCAATCCCATAGTCCTTTGCAAAAACCAATCTTTGCACAACAATGTTCAGTTTGTTTGTTGTTGTTGTTGGCCTCACCAATGTTAAAATGAAAGAGTATTAAGTGAGGACTTGCAATATAGAGACAGCAGATAAATTGGAAAGGATTTGATCTGCCTACAGAGGATGTAGGGCAGATTACCTGTGCCTGAACTGAGCATCTCAGGGAGGGTGGGTGGGACCAAGTCAAACAGAAATGAGGTTCTAGAGAGCATATTGACAAATTACACATTAACAAATCACTGGGTTCACTTGGCATCCATGCAAGAGTTCTTCAGGAAATTGGGTGTGAAATCACTGATCTTCTAACCAAAAAAGTGTAACCTCCCCTTTAATTCAGCCTCTGAAGTAGAGGACTAGAAGGTAACCAACATGACACCAACATTTAAAAAAAGAGATATGAGAAATGAAAGACCATTCAAGCTTAATGTCTGCGATGAGACAAACTGTCAAAAAGCATCATCAGTGATAAAATTATGAAACATCTAGAAGAATGAGCCTTGCTGAAGATAAAACAACAAGGTTTCTGCAAAGGTAAGAACTAGCTACTGTATTAAGTGTCTCACAAAATAATCAAGTATGAAATGAAATCTGAATACAATCATGTTAATGTTTGCATTAAATCGTTTAAAATGGGTGGACAGCTCGATGAAAGTGTTGACCCAATATGTGATGACAGTGAAGACGACCAATTCCACATTCAGGATCATTAGAAAGGGGATTAAGACTAAAACGGTCAATATTATAATACAATTTAATAAACAGATGGAGTGTTGCATACAGTTCTGGTTGTCACTTCTCAAAAACAATATAGTAGAACTGGGAAAAAGCACAGAAGAGAGTGACCAAAATTATTACTGGGCTGGACCACTTCCCTTATGAGGAAAGGCTACAGTGTTTGGGATTCTTCAGCCTAGAAAATGAGGCACCTGAGGAGGAATGATTGTGATGTACAACATTATGCAGGGGATAGATACAGTGGATAGAGGGATGCTCATTTCCCTCTCATACAACAACAGAACCAGGAGATATCCACTAAAATTGAGTTAGAACAGACAAAAGAAAATATGTCTTTACCCAGCATGTAGTTAGCCTGTGGAACTCCTTGCCAAAGGATGCGGTAATGGCATCTGGCCTAGATGTCTTTAAAAGCAAACTGGACAGATTTCTAGAAGAAATGTCCATCACAGGTTACAAGCCATGATGGGTATGTGCAACCTCTTGGTTCTAGAGGTAGGCCACCTAAGAATGCCAGGTGCAAGGGAGTGGCAATAGGATGCAGGTATCTGGTTATCTTGTGTGCTCCCTGAGGCATCTGGTGGGCCAATGTGAGATACAGGAAGGTGAACTAGGTGTTCCTTTGTCCTGATCCAGAGGGGCTCTTCTTATGTTCTGGGCACTTAAGAATATGATCTGGTCTTGCAAGTGTCCAGAGAGAGACACACACAAAGAGAAACACACCTGCTGTCCTCATCTCTCAGGCACTTGGGCTGCATGACCAAAGTCTTTGGGTTATGCTCTTGGGAAGGACAAAGGCTTTATGTACAGTATTTGCAACCCAATGTTTCAACTATTATAGCAACCAGAGCATAAACTCTGAAAACAAAATAAATCAGTTTCTCTTTAAGCAAAGAAGAGTCTCAGTGCAAAGGAACACATACACCTGCAGTTGCTACATGACACCCAGCAGAGGTGCAGAAAAGACCAGAGGACCCTTCAGCACCAACAAAAGGCAGAGCTCAATGCCACAGGTGAGCTGAGCCCCCAGGTGGCAAAGCAGTAATGCAAGTTCCAGCTCAGTTTTGACAGGCTGGGACCTGCAAATGTGAACTCCTGCTAGAAGTCTTTCCCTGGGCAGGGTCTACTTGCTGGAACAGGACCTAGGCAGCAGACAGCCACAGCTGAGCTGAGGACCACTCGACAGCACTAAGCCTCAGCCGCCAACGCACCAGGCCTCATTAGAGAACTGCTTCATCTACTTCAGCTTTGACTGCCTGCCTGATGCTCGTTCCTCCACTCTCTGTGGTTAGACTACATCTCCACCCCAACTGCTCAGCCATTTCCCAGCCACGTGCCTTCCTGTCCTCCCTCCCCAAACACAAATGTGAACATCTCTCAACCATTTCTGCAATAACCTGGCATTATGTATTATGTGAACCATAACACACTGTTCTTTGAATCAGGGTGGAACACATGGGTTCTATCCTATTCTATCTCAACAACCACCCTGTGAGATAGGCTAGGCTGAGAGAAACAACCACCCAGTCAAACTTGGTGGCTGAGCAAAGAATTGAAAGCAGGTCTCCTTTACCAAAGCAGGTCTCCTTTACCTCCTTTACCATTCTCTACTGCACCACTGCCAACTCCAACCCTAGGCAATCTTACCAAATTTTTATCCAGGAAACTTTCACTTATAGGGAAAAAAAAAACTTGCAAGTAGTTAAGAGACTCATTTTCTCTGGATCCTGACTGTAAAGATACAGCTTGGCCTCAGCACATGTGCTCCATGCAAAGCCCTTTTTGTTGGACATTGCCAAATGTATGCCAGAACCTGACTGGCCTGTTGGCCTTCTTGGTGTACACTGCACCAACAGTGAGTGATCAGTCACCTGTGGCACTGGTCATGGAAATTATCATGCCAAGTATTCCCCAGCAGTACTAGAGCAACTCACATCAATGGACAAATCTGACATGGCAATTGGGTGGGGGGTTCTCGCACAACTGGACTGGTAACTGGTTAAAGAGCAGGAAATTGACAGCAGCAATAAATGAGCAGTTTCCACTGGGAAAGAGAGGTCCCCGAAGATTTATACTGAACCCACTACTCTGTAAATTATTTAAAATGATCCAGAGTTAGGAGAAGTAGCAAGGTGCTTATGCATAAGTGCGCAGATGACACCAAACTATTCACCAAACACTTTGTGAGGAGCTCCACAAGGATATCTCCAAACTAGGCAAATGGCAATAAGCATCAAGTGATGCGCACTGGAGCAAAAACATCCCAACTTCACATACATAATGGTGGGGTTTGAGATGCCGATGAACCGGATCTTGAGATTATGGTGGATAGCTCAATGCATCCACCTTGGCAGTTGTGCAAAAGGCAAATTTCATACAAGCAGTCATTCGGAAAAGGATCAAAAACAAAAATTGCTATTACTACAGTGGGCTTGGAAGGTGTACGAGTGCATCCAGGATGATGACCACACATTGCAAAATCTGGAGAAATTGAAGGTTCGATGAATTCATATACAACAATAGTTGTAAAAACCCCATATGAAAAAAATGGGGTTTATGAACAGCCTGCCAATGTAAACTGCACTTGAGGCTGCACTATAGGTTTCTTAAGAGTTCTCATCTGGAATACTGTGTCTTGTTTTGGCCACTTAATACAGTAGCAACTGAAATGAATGAGACTGGAGCACCTTCCTGAAGAAGGCAGACTACAATGGGACTTCTTAGCTTGGAAAAAAGGGCGATTTGAAGGGCATGCCTGATGCCGCCATTCTATGTGCTTTCACCTGGAAACTGGCTCACTGGCGTGAACAGAATTACCTTCAGAGTAGACACAGAATTGCATTTTAAGATGCATCCTGTGTGGAGAAGGGAGGGGTTTTTGTTGTTGTTATTGTTTGCTTTGTCTCACGCTGCTAAAACTAGGCTGGACCATCCAATGAAACTCATTGGCAAAATCTCTGGAAGGGGCAAGGACCTGCTTCTTGCCACTTCGCTACCCTGAGGCTTCGCTGCAGGGAAGGAACAGTGGGAGAGCAGTGCGCTGTAAGAACATAAGAGAAGCCCTGCTGGATGAGGCCAAAGGAGACCCTGTTTTCTACAGTGGCCTACCGGTTGCCTCCGGAAAACCGAAACAGGAGCTAGCAGCAAAAAGCTCTCTGCCGCCCTTGCTGCTTCCCTACCATTGGTATTTAGGCGAGGCAGGCTGCTTCTAGTCCTCAGCCAGCAGTAGATTGCCCCCCCCCCGGAACTGATCTGACCCCCTTCACTCACAACTGGACACGAGTCTCACTTTTCCCGTCTTGGTGTCGCTGATGCCATTTGCCTTCGTTCAGAAGCCCTGACGAAGGAGCAGCAGCAGTAGCCCCACCTAGGAGTCGCCGAAGCCCAGCCCGGAGACTCAAACCCGGCCAGCCGAAAGAGCGAGAGAAGCCCCCCCCCCCGTACTTCCTGCCCAGATGCCAGACTGCGAGCACCGCAAAGGCGAAGCCGCCCGCAAGCGCAGTACAGAAAGCCCGCGCCGCCGGGCAGCGACAGCCAGCCAGGCACCGAAGCGGGAAAGCCGCTTGCACTAGCCGACACCGAGCGGCGCGGGGAGAGGGAGGAGGCCGGCCGCAGCGCCTCCAAGTGGGCGCCGACAGAAGGGGCTGCCCACAGCCTTCTCAGCCGGCGGAGGGGAACGGAAGGCAGGGCTGCTTGACATTCGCCGTCGCCGCCCCGCCGCCCTCGCCCGGCCCAACGGACTCGCTCTCCTCGCTGCCTCGGCTAAGTCGGAGATCGGCGAGGGACGGCTAGACTGGAGGACTCACCGCGCTTGCCCGGCGCGAAGGCGACCACCACGAAGTAGTCAGCGAGCCGGGCCATGGCGGTTGCGGCTCCGGCTCATTCCCTCCGCACCCGCCTGCTCAGCGATCCGTCTGCAGCCGCCACCGTTTCCTCAGTAGCCGCCATCTTGCTTCGGCGGTGGGAGCCGACCCAGCCCGAGCGCCGCGCGCACGCGCTCCGCCCACGACGACCCAATGGGACGCGACTTCGCGGCCGGTGGGCATCTCGATTGGCTCGTAGAACGCCTTGCGCCGCCTCTTCCTGCTCGCGGATGGGGCCCGACGTGGGAAGCTGCTGGGCGTGCGAGGGGTCCCTTCGGGTTGGGCTCTGCGAGCTCCATGGAACCTCCTGGGTCAGGTGCAGTCTACCAGGAGTGGGCAAACCCCTTTTGCGTGGGCAAGCGGGCCGTGCACGTTCAGTTTCTCAGGCCTAGGGGTGAGAGATCGCCCGCCAATCCCTGACTGTGTATTTGCGAGAATGGGGCAAGAGCGATGAACAAGTGAGATCCCTGGAACCTCACCGCCTCTAGATGCTGGTAGAAGATGCTTCTTTAAGAGCTCTCACCCACCTTGGTCCATCACAGGTTACAAGCCATGATGGGTATGTGCAACCTCCTGGTTTTAGGATGCCTCCTGGCATCTCTGAATTCTAGATACAAGGGAGTGGCCACAGAATGCAGGCAGCCTGTTGTCTTGTGTGAGCACACAAGACAACAGGCTGCCTGCATTCTGTGGTCACCTGAGGCATCTGGTGCAAAAGCAACTATCAGCTAGGATCCCTTCACCTTGTTCACACAATCACATGCAATACCTTCTTGAGCAGAGCAAAGGTAAAAAGAGTGCTCCTTTGGAAGAGGGCATTCATGTACAACACACATACCAGCCTCTCCCTGGCAAGTCCATGTGGAGACACCTGCGAGCTGAAAGGAACCCATTCTGCCAGGGGAAGGACTAGGGTGAGTCATGAAGGAAGCCTTAACAACACTTAGACAAAGCCGGGTGCTGGTGGTTCACTGCACAAAGACACAGGGAGCCAGGCAACATGGTTTTGACCCAACCAAATGCTTGCCCTCACTAGTAAGGCACTCACCTTTCACATGACTGGTCAAACACTCATGGCAGAGACAAAAGAGGAGAAGGAAGGGCTAGAACCCACAACTTCCACTCCACAGAGCTCCTCACTAACCAGCCAGCCAGCCACAGCAGGAGACAGGCAAAGTGCACCTGCCTGGCATCTGACACCTTGCAGCACTGCCAACACGTACACCTGGCTGGGAGGCTGCAACACAGGTCCATTGGAGGGTGTACTGCCGTCCATCTAGCCACACCCACACACACCCTATGCCCTTCGCACTGCTGGCACCTGTCAGTGTGGCTGTCGGTATGCTGTCTCTCCTGTCCCCCGGCCACTGCCCAACATCTACCATGGCATCAGGGAAGAAACATACAGAGACATGAGGCAGAGATGCAGCATGGGATGTCCCCCCTTGCTTCCCTGTGGGGTGGGGTGCATGCATCCTCCTTCCCCTCTTGTATCTAGAAAGGGCCTGGTTGTGTGAGTGAGTGGCCATATATTGCATGGCTGTTTATTTTTGATTTCCACAATATAAGTTCTTTATGGCAATGCTGTTAGCCTCGTCTCCCTCTTTCTTGTATGCCTGAGTCATGCCATTGGCCAGGCATTCAGTCCTGGCGCTGGCAATCGCCCCCCCACCATGTGCACATGTTACGCGTGCCTTCAAAACATGTCCTCTAACACCCGCCTCCTCAGGAAGGCAAAGACGTTGCTCTGAGTCTGCAGAGGAGTGGGCAGAGCCAGCCTGGTGTGCAATCAGTAGCCGCTTCCTGCGCCAGGCCTATGAGCAAACAGTAGCCAGGGCTGTGTTGCACAGGTCTTCCTCCTGGCTCGGATGGCCACCACGTGTTGCATCTGAGTCACAGGCAAGCAGCCCTCTTTAACTAGCAGGGCCGCTCCCCGCCCCCACCCCACCTGCGCATTGCATGTGGAGGGGATATGGCCCTACTGCCGGCCAATCAGACCGTGCAAGACCCTGGCACAAGGGGGGGGGGGTTGTGTGCAAAGAGCCCCCTGGTCAGGAGGCTCCTGTTGTGGCCGTCCCGACCGCCCCCCGCCATTGTTCTGGACAGCAGACCTGCACCTCGGAGCGGCAACCACCGGCGACTAGATCCACGACTGGCCGGGTGGCATGCGAGACGGCCCGACCGATCCTCGGCCAAAGCCGCCCTCTGCTGGGCGTCGCGGGTTCTGCAGGCCGGGAAACTTGGGGTGAATGAATGAGAGCGCGCCAGGAGGGGCGGCGCGGAGGGGGGGGGGGGGCGAGGAGCCCGCTGGGGTGTGCCTGGCTTCAGCGTTCAGGGATTGTCCATGCACACAAGGGCATCGCTTGGCCCGGCCGCGGCCTTGGTCGGCTCCGAGACGAGAAGGGCGCCCCTGCGCGTCGGGCTTTGACAAGTGCCCAGCCGGGCTCTGCGTCCCCCCGGCCGGCTACCGCGTCACGCCGGCTTGCCTGCCTTCGCTCGCCGGGCCGTTTGCCAGCCGTCGGTGGGTGCTGTAGCCTCGCTCCCTGGGACGCCCCGCCCAGTCGCCGGGCGCGGCTCGCCAGACCTATTTAAACCGCCGTCGGACGTGCAGCGGGCAGCAGTGCCTTTTCGTGGGTGGCGCCCGCCGCGGAGTCCCGGGCTGGCTTCGCTGCACAGCGCCCCTGCCCGGGGGCCTCGAGCCTGCTGCCCCGCCATGAAGCGCACGCTGCCACTTGCGGCGCCTGGCATCAGCTGCCTCCTGCTGCTGCTGCTGCTTCACCCGCCCGCTGCGCTGGCGTCCTCATCGGTGGCTCCGTCGGGGCGGAAGAACCCGCTGCTGCCCGTGCCCAGGTGAGCGCTCGACCCCCTGCATCTCCCTCCGAGGTGGGGGCGAAGGCGGTAGGCTGACTAGCCCTCCAGTGCCTATCTACTCAGAAGTAAGTCCCATTATAGTTAGTGGGGCTTACTCCCAGGTAAGTGTGGCTAGGATTGCAGCCTAGGCCTACTGGCTACGTGCCTTCCAGGCAGCCCTTTCCACAGGCTCCCAAGCTGCCCCGTGGCCAGGATCTCTTGGAAGGAGGCGCTTGGCTGCATCCAGGAGCTGTCCTGAGGTTCTGGGTCTCTTCAGTTCTCTGCCCACAATCTGTCTCTTACACACACTATTGTCCCTAGAGGGGGTGGGGCGCTAAGTTTTGCAAGGTGCCTTACTTTGCCCTGTAAACCGCTCCTCGCCCGTCGTAGCCGTTCCAGGCTGCAAACACAATGCAGAGGCATCTCCTCCGGGTTGCTTTCGCCACCAGTATTGGCTGCTGCGGCAAGGGGGAGGCGTGGTTTACACGGCACGGTAAGCCACCTTGCAAAATGTAGCGCCCACTTCCCCCTAGGAACGTTGCTGCTTGCACAAGCGGTAGAAAAAAAGGGGGGACACCCAGGGCCGTATTATCCAAAAGAAGCGTGGGGCCCCCTTACAGTATGTGACAGTTGCGCCTCAGGATGTGTCTGTCACTCGCAGGACATGGCCGGAAGAGACAGGCTGCTGTAGCCAAGCAGGCAGAGGCCTGGTCAGGGCCATGCAAGCAGGAGTCTGCTCTAGGGCTCCTGGTGGATGCTCTCCAGCCGGGGGTGGGGGCACGTGAACAAAGTCGCTTTGGGGGTTCGTGAAGACCTAGAATGAGAAGCATGCAAGGCTTGCAGAGACCGGGTGAGGGTTCGTCTGGAAATATGGGCAGGCCGTGATTTTCCCCTCGCGCATGATCAGCTGACTGAGATTGCTGTGGGGCGGTGAACCTGAACGGCTGTCCCCATGCCAAGTGCTTCTGGGGCATGAGAGGCGGGGGAGCAGGTGCCATTTGAGTTCAGCAGAACTGGAAGACAAGGAAGGCTGGTATCCCTCCTTGGGGGTTGGCGGGAGACCTGAGCTTGCGCCAAGTGTAAGGCTGGGCCCCGATCCTGAGAGAGTCAAGCGTGTCCGCACTGTGTCGCAATCAGTGGTGCAAGTTAGTGAGAGCAGAGGTGGAACCAAGATTGTCTGCAAGTTAAATGCTAACCAACGTTTCGTAATTGGAGGCTTGAAAAGGGCCAACACTGTTGTTTTGCTTTGGGGAGAACTTGGCACAGGCTTTGGGAGCACCCTGAGCAGGAAGACCTCTTTGCCCCCTCTCACGGCCAGCAGACTCTCTCGGCTCGAGGTGTACCAGGATGGTGAAATGGTGCAGCAAGGCTGAAGAAAGCGGGGGGGGGGGGGGCGTCCTGCCACCTGAAGGCTTCATTCCAGAGTGCTGGGGTCCAGCTCCGAAGAGGGCAACTGTGGGACCAGCCCAGGGCCTGCCTTCTGTCTCTGGGTCTAGAAGTCGATCTCTCCCGGGGACTCGGGACACAATTCTAACCTGGAGTTAGGCTGGCACAGTTAGGCCAGCAAAGTTTGGCCGGCACAAGAGCCACCATGAAGTATGTTTGGACCCTTCTCGGAGTCAGAGAGGCCAGCACACAGACACGCGCCATCCTCCCTGTCTCAGAGTGGTCCAAACATGCTTTATGGTGTCCCTTGTGCTGGCCGAACTGTGCCTGCCTAACTCCAGGTTAGGATTGCGCTCTCAGAATGCCGACCTGGCTTCCCTGCTCCACGTCAGCCCAGGTCTCTCTGCCATGGCTGCACAGGGAGTTGTCGTGGCGCAGCTCTCGGAATTTTCCATGATTGGGGTCTTCCAGATGGGAGGGGGAAAAGTTGTCTTCTTCAAAAGCACTCAGGCGTGCTGGATCACTGGCTGGGAGGCGCAAGAAGACAGAAGTCAGAGATGGCTGACGGGAGTGAGCAGGGGAGGGGGGAGGGGGGAGCACGTGCAAAGGCGAGGAACTACCTGCCACAGGACACGTACACTGGCAGAGTCACGCTGCAGCTGGCCAGGGAGGGAGGGCGTGTGCATCCACCAGGCCAGCTGCAGCAAAGGCGCTTAGCCCACACCCAGGCCAATTTCAACACAGCCCTCATGGTTTCGGGTAGCGCGCCTGAGGCCAGAAGAAGCCGCAGCTCAGCCTCATGGGCAGGAGAGGAGCTGCACAGGACTGCCCCTGTCCCTGGCTCTCCAGAGACAGCACGCACTTCCCCCAAGCCCCTCTCTCGGGGGTGTGTGTGTGTCCTGTTTTGGCAGGCGCTCCTCTCCCTTGTTCAAGTGCCAAAGTGGGGTTGAGTCAGCAAAAAGACATGCTGGAGCTTTCCATGCCAAGCTCTGACAGTGGCTCCCGCCTGGCACAAGAGGGCACTTCCAGCTCTCTAGGCCGTTTGGAAACGTTCCTGCAACCGCCAGAAGGACAGTAAAAAGCCTGGAAAGGGACGGGGAGAAGAGCTTGGAAGTGTCTCCAGCTGCCTCAAAGTGGGGAGCAAAGCACTGGGGGGTGCTTAGGGGTAGAGATGCTCTGCTCCCCCAGAAGGGGCCTGGGCTTTCTCCAAGAGTTGGGCCAGGAGCACCAAGATCCGGGGCTTGTGGTGCCATTGCTAGCTGATGATCATCCAGCCTGTGGCTGCGCTCCAAGCTGGGGTGAGCCATTCGCTCCTGCCATTGGCTCAGGCAGTGCTCTGCTTGTTCTTCAATCAACGCCAGCCTGGCTGGCGCAACCAGCTTTGGGCGCCGACTGCTGCGTTGCTGGAGAGGTCTTGTGCCACCTCCAGGAGGCAACACTTCCCACCTCCTGCTCTCCGGCATGAATGCCAGAGCCTAGGAGGAGGAATCCTGCCCAGGGATGGCTCCAGAAAAAACTCCTGGAGTCCCCCAGCCTGTTGAGCAGAGAGAATAAGAAACGGGCTCGGCATGAGTAAGGGCAGAGGTGTACCAGGGGCCATGTGATCTCAGGCACCGGAGTGGAAGGGCCCTGCAAGCCACCCTTCCAAGCCGATTTGCTTCCTGCTACAATGTTGGGACCAGCCAGATAATGCCTGCGTTCTCTTGTTGCAGGAAGCCCTTGGCCAGAAGCCACAGTGCAGCTGGACTTCCAAAGGGACCGATGATGGACCTGCTTTCTGACACCACGGGCAAATCGCGGCTCGCTGAGGAGCGGCTGGTGGCATCCCTAACTGGCCAGGCACACGTCCAGGTCCTCTCCAGACACAGACTAGAGCACCAGCAGGCTCGCAGCAGCTCCCCGGGCCGCACTCCATGGACGACAGCCCGGCCTCGCCTGCGCCGTGCAGCTGCTCGCCTCCATCCTGCTCACCTGATGCGTGTTGGCTGCGTCTTGGGCACCTGCCAGGTGCAGAATCTCAGCCATCGGCTTTGGCAACTGAGGGGCCAGTCGGGACGTCAGAATTCCTCCCCCATTAACCCCAACAGCCCTCACAGCTATGGGTGAAGGGAGAGCCAAGGAGCACTGGGCTGGAAAGCTTCTACAACCTGACGTTCACATCCAGAGCACCTAATGTGCTCCCTGACCTCCTATCCCTACCCATGTTGCATCCGCCAGCTCCAGAGGTTGTAGCATACCCCTGCTTCTGTTGGGTCTCCTGGCCACTCAAAAGGCTCCTGCATTGATCATAGCTCCCCCTGCAGGATTTGCTGTGGAATGAGCATTGCCCTTTCCCTGGACACTGCCAAAGAGAGCATACTAGGAATGGTGGTTGGTGGGCTGAGGGTCTGCCATGGAAGAGCAGCCCCAGACTACTAACCAGGGGTCAGGGGAGGCCAGTAAACAGACTTGTCTCTGCACAGGGTGGAATGAGAGCAGCGGAGCCATCCACATGGCGTCAAATGCCATTCCAGCCCCTTAGCCCACATTCTCATGTGCCCGTTGGCCATAGGCCTCCTTCTCCCATCCTGGGCCTGCTCCCAAGAGGGGGTGGCTTTCTAGGTAGCGGAGCAAACTGGGATGGCCTAGGCCACATCAAGGGCAAGGCTTGGGACAATTGCAAAGAAGGACGCGGCTCCTGCAGGTGTGTGTCCCCATATCCCAACGGACTGGGCCACCACCACCCTACCCGGCAACGGCTTGGCTTGGCTTGGACGGAAGGCAGCTCACTGGGGGTCCTTGGAAGCCAGGCCAGCTTCTGCTCTGGGCTGAACAAATAAAACCAAAGCAACGCCAAGTGGAGTGGTCAACTCACTGCAGTACGGGGGTGGGCGAGAGACAGTGCGTGCCTGGCTGCGTGCCCAGTTGGCCTTTGGAGAGATGCCCACGACAGCAGCAGGGTCCGTCTCCAGCCAGAATCCTCTCTGGCAGAGACCTTTCTGCTGATGCAAGAGAAGGCTGCTGGCATTTCCTGCTTCCAGACGCTGTGGTTGGGGGTGGGAAAGTGCTACGCAGCACCAGCCGGTCCTTGTATCTCGGAACTAGCATCACCATCAAGCCAAGGGCCTTTGAGTCATGACCGGGGGGGGGATTCTTGGGGTGCCAGGACCACATTCCATTCTGGCCCAGCAGGTCACAGCCAGGCCCCAGACATCCTGGTTGACTGGCAAGATCTCTCCGGCAGTGGGCCAAACCTGCTGCCTAGCAAAAGGACCACAGGTCAGAGGGGCAGGGTGGGAGGGCGGGTACAGGTCCCTGGAGCTCTAGGCAGTTGTGACTGAGGAAGCAGTGGCACCCTGCGGGCGGGGGTACCTAGGTCCAAGGGTCAGCGGCACTGCTGGCTAAGGGCTTTCGGCAAGTAGCTAGCAAAACAGGACCGGTCAGCAGTTTCCCTGCAGCGCAGCAGCAAGTGGGAGGGTACTGCGTCCCATTAACAAGGATTATTAAGGGGTATTATGGGGATTCAGAGACCCCTTAAAAGGGGGCGTTAGGTGGGTGCCTAAAAGGTGTTTTTGGGAATAGAGAACCCTTAAGAGGAGGTCTTAAGGGGGTACAGGGGCCCCTTAATAAAAGGATACACAGGAGTTACTTAGGGGGGCATTAATGGAGGAGAGACCACTTAACAAGGGGGTACTTAGGGGGTATTAAGGAGGTTCAGAGACCCCTTAACAAGGGGGTATTAAGGAAGTACCCCATGTGTCTAGGCAGCCCCTGTGTATCCTCTGTTAAGGGAGTCTAGGCATCCCATGACAAGGGGTCTAGGCACCCCCTGTCTACCCAGGGAAATGTGGTATCAGTACCTGAGGTGCAGAGGTGTCCCTATGCAACAAATAGGCCCCTTAAACTGTTTCATGAGACAATGTTTCCTCCAGAAAAAAAAGCACCAGTTCTTTCTGTTCCCACTAGAGGTCAGCACATCCCCGATTTTACTTACATCTGATTCTGAAAAGAGGAGGGGGGCAGCATGTCCATCTAATCCCCATTCCTGTTAGATTTTGTTTATAGACCTCTTTTGTCTTTACACAGCAGTCATGGCAGGCTAGTCATACACCACCATTGTTCTCAAATGGGATTTTACAGCCATGTGCTGTGAGAGGAACTCCCAGAACCCTCAGTTCATCCAATGTTTCCAAGTGCAAGCATCGTCCTGGCTGTGTTCTGGACTTTCCAAGTGCTCACATTTGCAGCAGTCCACCCTCCATCGGTGCTCAAGACGTGCTCCACCTCCAGCTGCCTCTTCTGCTTTCCACACACTCTCATGATGTGCCGTCTTGAGGTCTGTCAGCAGCTTTCTCGCCTTGTCTCCCATCCAAGGGCAGAACCCAAGCTGAACCTACTTAGCTTTCTTCAAAACCTCCAGACTACACCCCCTGCCCACCTTTTTAGAGAAACTCCTTTTTACAGAAAATAAAATGAATGGTCCAAATATTTGGCCAATGCACAATGGAACAAAGCAAACTGTTGAGAGAGCCTGAAACTACAAGACTACATGTACTGTTTTCTCTGAATATACAGGCAACCCTTTGAATATACAGCCAACCCGAACCAGCATCAATGCAGCAGGGCCAGTATGAATTAATCAGACTGGACGACTCTCTGAACTAAGGCGACATTTGTCCCCTTTCCCTGGGTAAAGCCCCAGCCTTTTCAATAGAGCAACAGATCTGCACCTGCTAGAAAGCCGGCACAAGTCCAAGTTGCCTTGTTTTGGGTTTACAGGCCCAGAGAGGGGGACAGAATACAGCATGCACGACTGCCGCCAATCCCATTCCTCTTCTGGGACCCAATCTGCCCATCCCCTGCCCTCTCCCTACCTTATTACACCCCTTCCCCACCCTTCCCTTGCCCCTGCACTGCTCAGGCGTGTGTCCCCTTGATCTGGTGCCAGCGGGATGGAGCAGGCCTTCCCATGGGTGCTCCTACCTGCTGGGCTGTCACAACATACTTTACAGCACATTTGCAACAGCCTAGGCCGGCATTAGGGACATGGTGGCGCAGCGGGTTAATCCGCTGCTGCTGGGCTTTCCAACCGGAAGGTTGGGAGTTCAAGACCTCACGATGGAGTGAGCTCCCATTGCTTGTCCCAGCTCCTGCCAACCTAGCAGTTCGAAAGCACCTAAATGCAAGTAGATAAACAAGGACCACTTCGGTGGGAAGGAAATGGCATTCCGTGCGCTACGGCGTAGAGTCATGCCACGGAAGCTTGTCCTTGGACAAAACGCTGGCTCTACAGGCTTTGAAACGGAGAAGAGCACCGCCCCCTATAGTCGGTCACTACTAGACCATTCAGTCGTGGGGAAACCTTTACCCTTTTTTTAGGCCGGCACTACAGCCACGGAGGATTGCGCTGTAACTTAGGCAAAGAACTGAGGAGTGGATATTATTTCCAGTATGCACGTTGTGGCAAGTCCTGGCCATCCCAGTGGCCCAACCTAATTTTCCCCTTGTCACTGGGTGAGAGTCTCCCCAAACTTCCTATCACCCCCTCTGAGAGTTGCAGGATGTGGGCAATCAAATGCGTTCAGTATCTCAGTATCTGATTATCACGGCCTTAATTTGTCTTAACAGTTTCCATACTGAATGATGCTGATCTCTCTTCTGAACAGAAGGAAGATTCTGCTCAAATTATTTGGCCTTCAGCAGTCAAAATCCACAGTTTTCATTATGTGCCTGGAGACCCAATGGGATTTCTCACAGCAAGCTCTGCAATAGCAATTTTGCTAATTTCATCAAAGTGAAAACTTGTCATATTATAGTTCTTCCAGCTGCTTGCCTGCCTTGTGATTTGCATGTCAATGTCAAAGATGGGGTGGAGGGGAGAGAAATATAGCCTTACAGTGTTTGGAGCTTAGGGTGATTCAGAGGGGCATGACTGAAACAAAACCTTATGCATGATATGGAGAGAGTAGATAGACGTTTCTCTCACAATACTAGAATCAGAGGCCATATGAAGAAACCAATGGCGGGAGATTCAGGATCAAGATAAGAAGGTTCTTCACATGGTTTAATTAGTCTGTGGAACTCATTGCCACAAGCTTGTGGTGATGGTCATTAGCTTGGATGGCTTTAAAAGGGGATTGGACAACATAATGATGGGCATCCATCATCTACTTTGCTCCTAACCATGATGGCTATGCAGCACCTCTGGCTTCAGCTGCAGTTACAAGAGAGCAATGGGAGTGGGGAATGCTAAGTCTTGCAGGAGCCTGAGCTCCTGTGTAATGTGGCTCCTCTCGCTTGCCTTCAGAGCCATTCGCAGCTTGGAGAGCAAAGCCTCCAAGCCAGCAATCTGTGCCACTAATGGCTCTGAAGGCGAGGGGAAGGGACCACACTACACAGGAGCTCTGTTGTTGTTCAGTCGCTAAGTCGTGTCCGACTCTTCGCGACCCCATGGACCACAGCATGCCAGGCCTTCCTGTCCTCCACTAGCTTCCGGAGTTCGCCCAATTTCATGCTCATCGCTTCGGTGACACTATCTAACCGTCTCATCCTCTGCCGCCCCCTTCTCCTTTTGCCTTCAGTCTTTCCCAGCATGAGGGTCTTTTCCAAAGAGTCCTCTCTTCTCATGAGGTGGCCAAAGTCTTTGAGCTTCAGCTTCAGGATTTGTCCTTCCAGGGAGCAATCAGGCTTGATTCCTGGAGGATTGACCGATTGGATCTTCTTGCAGTCTAGGGGACATAGGAGCTCAGGTGCCTGCAAAACATAGCACTCCCCCCTTTTAGAAACACCACTGGAAAAATGTGCTTTTTTCTTCTGTGGTGGACCACTGTAGGAAACAGAGTACTATACTGCATTAGATCAGCCTTTGGCCTACTCCAAGTGGGCTTTTTTCTGCTCTTAAAATTCTACCAGGAAACTCACAAGTTACCAAAGCCATCACTGATTTTACAAAACAGCAAGGAGGTTATGGAGACAAAACCAAAACAAAGTGTAATGAAATACAGAACAAGTGACAATGTTTTTAAAAAGTACTTTCCATTTCCTTAGGAGCCTCTCTGGTAGGTCTGCTTTTTCTTAGGTTACTCCCCCCACCCTTATCTTGGCAGCATGGCACATATTTCTTTCTTTCACTGTTGCAGCTGCAGAAGTAAAGACAATGTTATAGCAGCTCACCCCACTGAGGTAGGAAAGGGCATACCAAGAAGGACCTCCCCAACCCAATTAATAGGGTTGATTAGAAAGATTCCCCTTCTGGAAATAGGTGGATCAGGCCTCTAGAATCTGTCCGTGGCTTTTCCTTTTATAAGGTGACTTGATTTTCACGTCTGTATAAAATGTCCCATCTCTACTCCTGCTTTTATGCCGAATAAAACTTTCCATGTTCAGGCCTATCCCATGGGGAACGTTAGGGAGATTTTCCTTTCCCTCCCTTGCCAAAGTTTTGAAAATGTACATTGTGTCCCTTTCTTTTTATAGGAAATCATTTTTCGACGAGCTTAACATCATGTACACTTGCATTAGTGGGACATTTGTTTATGATCCACATCTTTGAGCTTTCAAAACCTTTCCTGGTCTGACTGTTGAAATGCATGTTTATGGGATAAGGGGCTCTTAAAGTTCTCCTGGGTCCTCTGCACTTTGTCAGGGAAGCCACTGAAAGCGTTGTTACCACTGATAGTAAAACACCACGTTGAGCAAACGCAACGGGTTAAATTCTGTTCCCCATGTATACCCGTGAAATTCCACTGAATTATTTTGCCCTTGTCCACAAATGTGCAGTGATTTCAGTGGGAAATATACGTAACCAAACACTTGATTGTTGCTTAGGGTGATATCTAGAAGGCACTTTATTAGAAGCTTTTGTGTACATTTCTTTGTAAACACGGAGAATCTATGTGCCAAACCAAGGAGGTGCAAAGCAGTTCAGCTGTTACCACGTTCCACTGCACTTTACAACAGTTCTACCCTAAAACTGTATCTGACAGAGAGAACCATCAAATCAGATTTACCCATAATTCTGCTCTAGTTTTAACTTTTGCTTTGCATATTATGTTTCCAAAGACAAACTGGCACTTCCATTGTAAAAGCCTATTCAAGGAGAACACTAAATCCCTGGTGTCCCACTGATCTGATTTTACCTTGCTGTTGCCTTTCTGGCCCACCTCATCCCAGGGGACAGATTCTCATAACCAACGTTCCAGCACTGATGCAGCCATGCCGACAGGGCGTGCACTGCATCCTGCGCTGGGGTGGCGGGGAGCAGTCACAGAGGCCTCCTCAAGGTAAGGGAACATTTGTTTCCTTACCTCGGGGATTCATTGTAGCATTATTGGCACTCCAAAGCTGGTTAGGGTTGGGCTGTATAAGGAGTTGTGTGTGATATTATCAATCCCTTTCAATGGGGATTTGACTTACAGTCTGGCTTGATGTGCCCTGCAGTGGTGTTCCTATAAGGGGGGCAAAACACTAAGTGTTGCAGGAGCCTGATCGCCTGTATAACATGGCCCCTCCCCCTAGCCTCAGATGTGCACCATCCTCCCTGACTTTGAGAGTGGTCCAAATGTGCTTTACTGTGTCCAGGGGCGGTTCTAATCAGAACTGCGCCCAGGGCAGGGAATGACATGGCGCCCCCCCTCGCAACGTCATGACGTCACAACGTCATGACATTGCGGGGTGTGGCTTCCCTCCTGGCTTGGAGGGCGGGGAGCGGCCACTGCGCCCTCCGAGCCGGGAGGGAAGCCGCCGGGACGCGCACTCTGG
>JAJKFI010011864.1:109858-216627 GCA_029204185.1 Lerista edwardsae
GGGGTTTAAAGTGCACTTTAGACCCCCGGCCCAGAGTGCGCAGCCAGCGCCCACTCCCTGCCCTGTCTGCCGGGGTGCGCGGGCCCTTTAAAGTGCTTGCGCATCCTGGCAGACAGGAGGGGAACGAGCTGCCGGGGCGCTCTCTGGGCCGGGGGTTTAAAGGGCACTTTAAACCCCCGGCCCGGAGTGCGCAGCGCCCGCTCCCCACTCTGTCTGCCAGGGCGCGCGAACACTTTAAAGTGCTCACGCGTCCTGGTGGACAGGAGGGGAGCAGGCGCGGCGGGCGCCATGTTGGGGGGCACGGGGGGCGCCATGCCATCAGCGCCCCCCCAAGATGTCCCCAAGATGGCGCCCAGGGCTCTTGCCCCCATGCCCCCCCTAGATCTGTGACTGACCATGTCCCTTGTGCCAGCCAAACTTTGCTGGCCTAACTTGTGCCGGCCTAACTCCAGGTTAGGATTGTGCTGTTAGGACTGTTATTTGAGGGGGCATCTGAGGACAATAGGCCAGTGGGTTCCTTGCCATGTCTAGCGTAGCTGTGCCTTTTTTTACAGCAGCTGTTTTATGGTGTAGCTGTTTAATGGGGTGGGAGTGGATTTTTTATATAGTTGCTAAGCTACCTTATGCATCCTCCTGGATGGAAAGACGGTGTAAATCAGGTAAATACATTATAAATGCCATAAATAATGAGGGCCAAGATAGGCATTCTGCCACTGCAATGTCAAACTTTGCGATGCAAAATGTATGCTCCAACCCCGAAGGAGAATGCTGAAATGCCGATTAAGTTCAGCACTCTGCTTTAGTAAAAAAGGTAGAAAGAACTCGGTCATTGAGGACTGGATAAATGAAATGTCATATCACATAATGAGACATCGTATATTATCATCAAATCCAAGTTGTCAGAAGCAGTATCATTTCATTAAAAACAAAACAAAAAACTCCTGTTAAAAGAGTCCAGAAGATGAGAGGTTTGGAAGAGCTAAAGATGCTATTCTTATGATGGATGGTATACCTGCAAGTAGTCATCAAGCGTGGCTATGTAGGCATTTGTACCTGTCTCACATCAGTAGTACTGTAATTAATTGGTTATTATTCTTGTGTGCTTTCATAGACTCACTGGGCAAAAGGTCCAGACAGTTATCCTGCCAACCCATTATCCAGGTCTAGATCTTTAATTAATGCACACATTTCCTTCTGCTTCTCTTGCCAGGATTTGCTCTCCTGAATGGTGCATTTGGCATGTCCTTTGGAAATAATGTACAGTTTGGTGCTACAGATGACTCCTGCTCAACGGCATAATTTGCCACTAAGAATGACAAACTAAACATTTTAATGGCAATATCAAACTGCCATTTTTCTTCTGTGTATGATGATAATGGTAAGAAACACGGCTCCCACTCACAGAACAGGAACAGAGTATGTCAAGAGTTACTAGAGAAGTGTTTCTCAAACTGTGAGTTGGGTCCTACTAGTTGGGCTGTGAATCAATTTCAGGTGGGTCGCGTAGTACCTATAGGGCAGCCATCACTGAGAATATGGGACACAAAAGGGGGAGAGCTGTGTGGTTATTTTGCTTGTGTCAAGGTTTAAATAGGCTTTTTCCCCTTTCTAATTCACTTTGCTATTGGAAAATTGCTGTATTTTCAGGAAAGCAGCAAGCTCCGGCGTCACAATGGTGGCACTTCTGGACATGACATCACTTCCGGTGGGTCCCAGACAGGTTGTCATTCTAAAAAGTGGGTCCTGGTGCTAAAACATTTGAGAACCACTGTACCAGAAGATAATCAGGTTTAATCAAGGTGAAAGTAAGGTTGACTATTTTTGCTTCAAGACCTTATCTGAGCTTTGTTTTTATCCAGCCGGGACAGAAAATTTCCGCTAAGCTGTTTTTCTGTCAGAAACTCCCTGCTGGGCCTCCCTGAGAGCCCTGATGCCCCCACTAGTCTGACTGGCTAAGCAGCCTCAGAGGTAGGCAAGAGGGAGGGGGTTCCTTTACCCACTGGTCCTCCCCTCTTCCAGCAGCCTTGCTTGGATTCACCAGCTGGCCAGCCTCCTCCAGGCTGCCCTCATCACCAGCCAAACACCCTCTTGGTCCACCTCTTCCTCCAGCCAGGCTGTGCTGTGCCAAATTCCCTTCTTGAAACCTTAAGCACACACACTAGGCTAATCAGCTTCCCTTCTGTCCTCAAACACTCAAACCACCCTAGGTCCAACTTGGCACCACAGGACCCCACTCACAGTTCCAATAACCAAGTATCCAGTCCATCCATCCAACAGTCCTTCAGTCAGTCCACTCAGCCACTTTCCTTCCTACACCTGTCCAGTGCCAATCACCCTTCCTTTATTCAGTCCTTCAATGCTCCCTGCATCCAGCACCTACCCGGTGCTACCTTACTGCAGCTCCTGCCTCCAACTTGGTGTGACAGGTGAGGCAGAACTGCCCTACCAGAGTTCTTTGAAAAATGCGCCACTGCTGTGATCACACAAACACAACCTACAGGCTTTGAGCAGCTGAAGCCCATGGGTTGTAAGTGTTTGCAGGATCACAGCCACTGCAGTAGCAGCAGAGGCACTTTTCCAAGAACTAAGGTGGAGCAATTCTGTCTCACCTGCCACACTTTCACTGCACATCAAGTAATAGGGTGCTAGAATGGGGCTATTGGCTTACTGAAAGAATAAGACCCACAAGCTGCAGAAGGCTTGCAAACTGCAAGAGCTGAACTCTTTGCAGGGCAATTAGCAGCTATCTGATTTTTGAATAGCTTCAGGGCTTGAGGCAATTAGTTAGCTAATCTTTCCTGCATCCATTTCCATCATTACCTGAAGGGGTTCATGAAAGACTTGAAAAACAGGCTTGGCAAAAAAAAAAAAAAAAAAAAAAAGCCCAGACAAGTTGCCTTTCTTCAATTTAGCTATAATGAGCCTGTGCTGTTTCTAAATGTCAAGATAAAACACCTGGGAATATTTTGAAACAGCAAGAACAGAGATGTTGCAAAAATGCACCCACATTGTAAACCATGGTCTTGATTTCGCCTTTGATCCCTACACTTGATTACATGCAACATTATCATTGATAGCTGATTACAGGTGTTTATCTGTCTCTGAAATACTTCAATCCAGCTGAAGTACAAAGCATAGACCCAGATCTAAAACAAAATGCTCATTTCAATTGTGGGTGCAGTCCTAACCAACTTTCCAGCACTGACCTAGTTGTGCCAACAGGGCACCTGCTGCATCCAGGAATTGGGAGGCAGTCACAGAGGCCTCCTCTAGGTAAGAGAATGTTTATTCCCTTACTTCAGAGCTGCATTGCCCTTACCCCATGTATTGGAAAAGGCAGGAGCCACCGCAAGGATAGGGAGTGGTATCAGCAAAGGCCCCTTGTCCCAGATAAACCAGGGATTATAGGGTTAATCCCAGAAGTTATTTGCAAGCTTTGCACAGGTGCAGATGGGCGTGGCTGATGAATTAAAGCCTGCCCACTGATTGGCCTCAGTATATTGGCCTAGGTATAAAGCTGGAATGAGAGATGGTGAGGGAACTGAAGGGATCTGGGATAGGACCTGGGGAGGTCCCGGAGGAGGGCACCAGGCAGGTGCTGGACTGCAGGCACTGGAGGATAGTACCTTGGTAGGTACTGGAGGATGGTACCTGAGATGCAGTGCTGGATGAACAGATTGCTGACTGCCTGAAGGACTGAGGAACTGGCTGAAAGACTGGAGAAGGTAAGCTGACTGTGGGAAACAGTTGTTTGGCTGCCATGCCCCTGGCGCTGCCAGTGGAGGAGGCAGTTGTAGCTGGGACAAGCTGGCTGCCTATTGTTTGGTGGTGGGGTATTTTGAGCAAAGTCAGTGATGAGGGCAGTCTGGAGGAGGCTGACCAGCCAGTGATCCCAAACAAAAGCTGCTGGAAGAGAGGAGGCCCAGTGGGTGACTGAACCCCCTCCCTCTTGCCTATGTCTGAGGCTGCTCTGTGGGAAACTAGTTAGCCTAATGTGGGCATTGAGGTCCTTGGGGAGGCCTGGCAGGGAATTTGGCAGAACCTAACTTTATGTTCTCTGTTGCAGGATGAGATTTGGTGGAACACCCCAGTGCTGGAAAGTTGATTAGGATTGCGCTCTGTATTGTTGGACCAAGTGTAAAGCCAGGCATGACAAAAAAACACCCTGAAACAGTCACTTCTGCCACATTTGTTTGTTTGAAAACATGGCTCTAAGTGTCTGAACAAAAATCAAGTGAAAAGTAGACTCTTTGAACTGTTCAGGAGCCAAAAATCAGATCAAAAAGGTGATCCTAAGTATTTGAGAAGAAGTGAAAGAAGAAAGAATGTGAAAGAAGAAAGTGCAAAAATTGGCATGAAGCTCAACATTAAAAAAACTAAGATCATGGCAACCACTCCCATCACTTCCTGGCAAATAGAAGGGGAAGAAATGGAAGTAGTGACAGACTTTATTTTCCTGGGCTCCAAGATCACCGCAGATGGAGACTGCAGCCCTGAAATTAAAAGACGTTTACTTCTTGGGAGGAAAGCTATGGCGAACCATGTGACAACTTAATAAAAAGCCATCACCCTGCCAACAAAGGTTCGCATAGTCAAAGCTATGGTTTTCCCAGTAGCAATGTATTGCTGTGAGAGCTGGACCATAAGAAAGGCAGAGCGCCGAAGAATAGATGCTTTTGAATTATGGTGTTGGAGAAGACTCTCGAGAGTCCCCTGGACTGCAAGGAGATCCAGTCGGTCAATCCTACAGGAAGTTAAGCCTGATTGCTCCCTGGAAGGACAAATCCTGAAGCTGAAAGCTCAAAGACTTTGGCCACCTCATGAGAAGAGAGGACTCTTTGGAAAAGACCCTCATGCTGGGAAAGACTGAAGGCAAAAGGAGAAGGGGGCGGCAGAGGATGAGATGATTAGATAGTGTCACTGAAGCGATGAACATGAAATTGGGCGAACTCCAGAAGCTAGTCAGCCTGGCATGCTGTGGTCCATGGGGTCATGAAGAGTCGGACACGACTTAGCGACTGAACAACAAAGTATTTGAAATGGCCAAATTAATGTATTGTTTTCCCAACACCCCTGGGAAAACAAAGACTGCCGTTCTTTTTGTCAGAGGAAGGGAACCTTTGGATTTAATCTTGTCACAAGCTTTTGTGAAAGTGGGCTTGAGAACACAAAAAACGTATACTACCACCAATCTGTTTGGTGGCAATCTTACACTCGTTTTATCAGAAGTACATTCCATATGTCAAATAGGATTTACTCCCGGGTACATGTGTACAGATCCAACCTTTTTATACACTGATTTTTGAACCACAGATTAGACTCAACATGGATGACCATTCAGATAAGAAGGGCCCTGCTGATCCCTGCAGAAGGGGGAAAAACACCACCCCCTCCTAAAAACTGCTTTTCTAAGGAATCAGCCTATTAAAACACCTATTTTGTAGCTCAAGCTGAGAAAAATGACCCCCCCCACGCTGAACAATGGAACACGGAAGTGATTAATCACCTTTGCGTTCCATTCTTCAGTGAGCGAGGACTAAAGGAGGGGGTCACTTTTCTTGCAAAATAGCAGTTCTAACTGATGGCCTCACTGACTCATGTTTTGTTTTTATTTAACATGTTTTTTGGTATCAGTGGGGAGTCCCAGAACCAAACCCCAGTGGATAGCGAGGCCCCACCTGTATAGGATTGCACCCTTAGCATTGAAAATGCCAGCTGACTGTGTTTTCCTTTTGCTGCAACAGACTAACAAGGGCTACCTTTCTGGAAACTGTTCTCAAAGGTTGCCCGTATAAGGGAAGAAAGAAAGACCGAAGGAACGGAATGTGTTTAGAAGTCAAATAGTGTAAAATCCTCTGTCCATTAAAAATTGTTGTTAAATCTTACAGTTGGGAATAAGTCTAGAGAGAGAAAAGATCAAAGGAAATTTGTCAACAGATTACAAATGCCTGAGTAAGCAGCCTTTTAGTGGGAGTTAGGACATGGCGCATGGTCTACCCCCAGGATTGCACTGATTCAGGAGCATGCACCCCAGGACATTTCAGTATGTGTCAGTCTAAATGCATTACAGAAGACTTGGGGAGTCAGACTGAGGGGTCATCTGGTCTGGCATCCTGTTTCCCACAGTTGCTGGACAGATGCTTCTGGGAACCCCACAAGCAGGACATAAATGCAATAGTCTGCCCCGGCTGTTGCTGTCCAGTAACTGAAGTTCAACTGTATTCTAACTCTTCCTTTGGCAACTTGGTTTTTTCTACACACACTTTCACTTTGTCGTTTGAGAAAGCAAGACTAGGATGCAATGATAATGAAAAGCTCTTAGGAACAGTTAAAGTATGAAAAGGGTTTTGACACACATTTTGCTGCCAAGTATTGCAACATG
Organism: Lerista edwardsae; assembly: GCA_029204185.1. NCBI lineage: Eukaryota > Metazoa > Chordata > Lepidosauria > Squamata > Scincidae > Lerista > Lerista edwardsae. The sequence continues at coordinate 116,241 of JAJKFI010011864.1, forward strand.
ACTACAATTCAACATCAAAGTTGTTGACTTACAGATAGCATGTGGGTCTGCATCTAGAAGGAACTCCTTAACATCTTAATTAGATCAAGTGCCTAGATTCCATTCAAGCCTGGGACACTGACAGCTGTAGTGTGGATCTGAATTGGTTTGCTTTTCTAACAGACCCTTGGTAATTCTGCAAAATAAATTACATGCAATGAAGTTGAAGGACAACAGAAGTCGCAAAGCTGGGAATACTTTAGAAATACATTTCCTATTTTCACTTTTATAGCCCAATCCTAAACTGGCTGGCCGGCACTGTGTTCTCATGCAGGCTGAGAGGCAGCTGCAGCTGACCTCAGGGCAAGGAGAGATTGTCCCCTTCCCAAAGGTAAGCCCCATTCAGCCCTATGAGCTGTGGGATCTGCTCCAGCAAAGTAGCAGGTGCAAGTCCAAGCAGCTAGGAGAGGCCTGGATTGGGGCAGCCCTGCCCGGGGGCGGGTGTGTGTGTGTTAAGATACAGCCTAATGGCCCATCTCCACCCACCTCTCCAGACTGGCTCGCCCATGGATCTGCCCTGTTACACCTCCTGCCTGCCTCCGGCACACTCTCATTGCGGGCCTGCACCGGCAGAACTAATCCGGCACTTAGCCAGTGCAGCTGACAGGCAGCACAGTGTCTGTGGGCCGGCGCTCCTGCCTGCACTGGTCCAGCGACCAAATCCGTGGCGCAGATGTGCCTTATGGCACATTGGCGACAGTGCTGCACCAGCACAATGCCGGGTTAGGACTGCACTCTTAATCTATTTTTTAATTGCTCTCCTGGTATTCTCAATAGTATTTAACAGTGCCATTCACTAATCGTCCACTGAAGTTTTGTTTGGGGATGTTTCTTGGATTTTTAGTTCTGTTTACTGATGTACATTTAGATCCTTAAGCGCAAAACACAAGCAAGACCGTTAGGCTCCCAAGTACAATTTCATTGTCTTCTGCAAGGCTATGCATGACAGTGTTTTTCCCTGAATGTCTTGATCTTTCGCTTCTTGAAAACACTCTGTCCTACTCAAAAAAAAATTTGAACTAAAAAGACTTGCCCTATAACTTTTATTCCATTTTGTCAAAACTTTTAATATAGATACTATAGTTACTCAGGTATATGTACATTTATAATTGGGAAGCCAGGATACCAATCCAGCAAAGCAATTACTTAAACAGATGGAAAACCAAAGATCTGAAACACAAATGATATCATGAAATACCTCTACCTAAGCTTAAGATTATACTGCTGTTTACAAAATTAATACAGTATATGGACACTAATGTAACGCCCAAGTTTAACTCTTTCCTCCCTCCATTGGCTTGTGCTGAAATAAATTGGTAAGTCTTAACTACTTAAGACTCAAGAGTTGTTTTTGCCCCAACAGATGGACAGCCCAATCTAGGGCTTCATTTCGTTTAGTATATGGATTAGGGCAGTAGGGCCCTGCCAGACTGTAGCATGTAGCACTTCCAATGGTGTACATGCTGCATGCTATGGTGGTAGAGGAACTAGATCGCCTGGGAGAGGCAAGTACAAATATTTGATACTTCTCCATTGGCCGCCTGGCCATTAATGAGTCTCCTTGGACCCACAGCAGCTCTTGCTGGTGTAAGGAGAGTTGGGGGTCCAGGATGGGACAAGGGAACAGGCTCTGGCATGCACTTCCACCACCAAGATCCACCCACCCAAACTGCCCCAGTTCCTTCCCCAAACCACCCTAATCCCCCAAACTGCCCTTGACCTGCATCCACCACCATCTTGCCTGCTTCAACATCACCTGAAGGGCCATTGGGCAGGCGCGCAGACCCTCCAGTCATTTGCACTGGAAACTCCGGAGCACCCAATGGAAGTGCGCCTTTTGCACCGCTGTATAAGGATCAAAAGATCCACTGCCATAGGCCCAGGATGGGATTGGGGCCTAAGATTGCTCTAGTTTTGGAAGATAGGTTTGACAATTCTGCCATTTTTCACATAGTATATAGCCATTTTTAATCAAGGTAAACCCATTTGAACACTATTATAACTTTATTATTGGTTCAACTACTCCATTTTTTACTTTGGGGACCTTGCCATATTAAGTAATCCATATACTAAATCAAAAGGCTATATGGCTCAAGGGATTGGATGATGGGAAATTCCGTATTTGTTCCATCAGCATAATAATTGAACAATTATTTCCCCCATATGTACATTTATACATTTGTATACACAGCCACACATTTCAGACATCTCCCTTGCGTGTCAGCCCAGTCCTAACTAACAGAGGCAGTGCCTGCTGTATCCTGCAAGGGAGTTTCAGCCTCCAGAGGCCTCTTCAGGGTAAGGGAACATTTTTTTCCTTGCTTCAGGGTAAGTTCATGGCAGCCTGCCAGATCTACTCAGACCTACTCCAGCGATATTCCTGGCGCAAGTCAATGTGCACCCATGAAGTCATATAAAGGAATTTCAAAACCCAGTTCTCATTAAGTACATTTGGTACTCTATTGCTAAAGTAGTTTGATGGCATAGGAATGTCAATGGATCATACAGGAGAATTGCCATCCTCCTGAAGGAGGGAAGAGAGTCTTCTATTTGCTCCTGTGGGTAGAAATCCTGGATACAACCCAAAATGCATTTAATTGCTAAATCCCATTCACTAATTGCTTTCAATTAAAGCCTCCCTGATGAACATATTTAACTCATGAAACAGGTGGTACAAGGCACCATTCACTGGCCATATAGCTAGCACTCCAAAAAAAGGGAATAGAACAGTTAACTGAAAACGTGTCCATGACCTACAAAGCCAACCTGGTAAATTAGGGAAATGACACTTTAATCTTAATTGATCTTAGCCTATGCAAGAAAAGTATTATAACTACCTTAATACACAGTGACGTTTTTCTCAGCCTTGTTTGCTTGCACAGCAATAAGCTAACTCATGTGACATCACAATCCAAGGCACATCTACTCATAGTTGCATTGAGTTCAATGGGATTTACTCCCCGGAAACTAAGTATAGGATTGCAGCCTAAGTGTTTTTGTTTGATACGCCCAGGGCCCAATCCTAACTAAAGGCTGTGTGCAGGGCACAGCAGTGCTGGCACAGGATCTGCATCAGCCTGCAGGCGGCCAGACACCACATGGGGATGGAGAGGTAAGGAAATGTTGCTTTTACTTACCTGACTCCACTCCTGCATGAGCACCTATGGTTCCACTAGGCTCTTCAGCTGGTGCAAGTCCAAGGAGAGGCAAGGGGGGGTGCCGGGGCCAAAATGGCAAGGAGGATACCAGCAGAGCCAATGCTGCTGATATCTGCCCTCTGTCCATCCCTGCCACAGCCTGAGCCCCCATTCTTTGCCCCAACCCACCCACCCCCCACTCTCTCCATTGCCTTACCTGCTCCAGCGGACGGGGTTCTTGCTGCCAGCGATTGTGCTGCCATGCTCTGTGCACTTGCTGGCAGAAGTGCCAGCCCAATAGCAGAACATCACTTACAGCACAAGCCTAGTGCTTACAGCACAGTAGACGTAAGTCTCATTGTGTTCAGTGGGTCTTGCTCCCAGGAAAGTGTGCATAGGATTGCAGCTTTACTCTGGCAGGCATAACCGTAAATGGGGCTTGCTTCTGAGTAGACATGTTTAGGACTACACTGCCAAGGGCTTATGGCTCAGCTTGGTAACGTGAACAGACACAAGAGCTCTCACGAGGCCAGTGAAGATTTGGCAGCTCAAGCCAAGTTTTCAGAGAAAAAGGATTTCTGCTGCTGGTGTAAATGTTTGTGTTTCTGGTGGGAGAATGTCTCCGGCTAGAATGAGCAGCGATTCTCCAGGTGAGAATAATGGACACCTGGAGATTTGAGCATTCAACTTTAACAACATGATTCAGCTGAGTACACCTCATGGTAGCTAGGATTATTGGAAAGTACCAAAAATGGTCGATTTGCCCTCTTAAGCCTGCATAGTTATCTGGAAGGCTATTTGTGTATCTTATCTTCCTGTAAATTAATTGCCTGGCAGCATTGGGCCACAAAACAAGCATCCGTAATCCTTGCATGTACTATGCTTGGAAGAAAGTAGAAAGTCATTGCTGAGATGTTATATTTTGGAACCCACAAGAAGCTATTCAGGGAAGACCAGCATGCAGCGTTACCATGCATAAACTTATATGAAAAGAAATACTGCACTCAGTGAGATAATTATATAGCCAGTAGTACTGCTGAGAAGAGCCAGTGGTCGTTTTTTTTGTGTGTGATCCTCTAACTAAATAGATCCAGCAGGGTGATGCTATTGCAAAGGGAAGAGCAAATTAATTTTCTACTCGGGCACAGAGATTGATGAGAACCAATAAACATCAAATAAAAGTACCAGTCTTTTGAGAAAAAAAAATTACATTACAAATCAACTGGGTAAAATGTGATTATTTTCCACTGCATCATATACTTCTGAATTTGGTCCCCTCAATCATCTAAGCCAGCAGTTCCCAACAGAGGTGATCTGGGGGAACACCTCCAGGGTGAGCCCCCCACCTGCAGGTGCCCACCACCTTGTGCGGCTTGCAAGTGCCACCCACCTCTCCAAGAAGGGGTGGGTGGCACTTGGTAGCCACGTCGCTCCAGGACCTGCACACCCCGGAGCCGCCCTGGCTTGCCTTCTGCTGTCCACACCACTGAGTTGGGTCCTCCTGCCGCTGCCCCCACCACTTGGGGAGCCTGCGATTGCACCAGCGCGGCCAGGGTGCTGACTCAGGCCTCAGGAATGCACCCTTGGAAGAGCCAGGCAGCAAGCGCGCCACCCTCCACTTGTCTCACCTGTGCGTCATTGGGGGCTGCAGCCGGACCACAACTCAACGAGGAGCTCCCGAGGACTGGATGAGGGGTCGGGCACTGGCGGCAGAGCAAAGGCTAGCGCCCCCCCTGCCTCTCCAGTCTCCTGGCCCAGGAAGCACCACTCACATGGGTGGGCGGGCCGCTGGGCCTGGGCCAAGCCCCTCTCATTTTCTACTGTGAGTTGCAGGGCGCGGGGTGGCCTGGTGCTTCCATCCAATAGATCGCTGCTCCGAGGGTGAAATAAATGCAACTTGGAGGGGGGCACAACCCCAGGGCGCCAAGCGGGGGGGCAGGGGGGCTGGCCATGATTTTTGCGCCTGGGGCATTTGTCCCCCTTGCTCCCCCTCAAGAATGACACTGGTTCCCAAACTTGCTGGGAGAGTTTGGGCCACTGTAAGTCCTGGGGCAGGGGGGAGAGGTGCACTGGTGCTTCTGCAACTGCACTGGAGAAAAGGGGGCTTTAAAACCTTACCAGGGGGCGCTATGGCACTCTCAAGAATACAGGGAGCTCACGGTCCCCTCTGCAATCCTCCCCCTGTACCTCAAAACGGCTCCAAAATGCTATCGCAACTTCTGGTTTTTGTCCAATCGCATTTTGGAGCCGTTTTGAGGTACAGGGGGAGGATTGCAGGGAGAGGCACAGGCTCCCCACACCCTCCAGGGGGCCAACTTGCAATCCTCGGCAAGTTTTTAAAAAGCTCTTCCGCCCCCCCCCCCCGTGCTGGTGAAATTGTGGGAGCACCGTTGCTACTATTGCCATCACCCCACCCCTTAAGGGGACAGTGACAGGGCTCCCCTGGCTTGGACGTCGCAACACCCCAGTTTGGGAATCTCTGGTCTAAGCCTCAAATGGATAACTGAATTCCAACTTGTGTTTTACACTAAGATAGTGACCATCCATGAAGGACTCAGAGGATACCAACACCTTGCTGTCTCCGAGTCAGCCATACTTTCCTGCCTTGGTTCAGATCCCCCCCCCCCCGAGACCTAGTTCAGATATACTGCTAAACCACGGCTTGCAGGGCAGTCCTATATCCATAGGGCAAGCCTATGAAAATCTACTCAGAAGTAAGTCTCTTAGATTCAGTGAGACTTACTCCCAGCAACCTGTGTCTAGAACTGAAGCCATAGGGTTCTGAGAACAAGACCCTGTGACCTGTTCCTCCGATCCTTCTTCCACTCAAGAGATTTCAAGCATCTGCTTTCACTTTAGAATGAACTACGGTTACATGTTGTTACATATAAATTCAGAGAACTGAATTGTTCTAACTATAGAACAATTTGTTTGTTCTATATTTGTTGTGATTTGTTCTAACTATAGTTAACAAATCCAGGTATCAAATGGCTTCATTCTGGGCCATTGTAACTAACTGTAGTTGGAACAAATCTGTTCTCTGACATTCTATGCAACATTTCACTGTGGTTTGTTCTGAATCGAAAGCAGAAGTTTCTACCCCTTCACTCTGATGTGTGGGAAGGGCATAGTCATTACCAGCAGGACATAGTGGATGCATAGGGCTCATCTGTAATGTGCCAGGGCATAGATACATGAAGGAAAACCAGGGACCTTTCAGACCCTTTAAGCCCCATTGAAGACATCCACTGATTTCAACAACATATGAGAAGTAAGGCTAAAATAACTAACTGACCAAATATGCTAAATATTTGGAAAAAAGTGAGTTGACCAGCAAACCTTCGTTTTAACTACAGGGAAACATCATTTCATTATTTTGTTGCTAAAGTGGCAATGGCCGCCATTAAGGTGACTATTGTAAGATGGGACTTAATCCTTTTCAAATATAAAGATAATTACAACAACCTGTAGGCTGATATACACACAATTGTGACATATACAACATCTTCTCTACACACGCCAGTGTTGGACAGCTTTTTGAATTTTTCTCCATTGCACAGAGATTCTCTTGACTATTCCCTGGAAGTTCCATCTTCATCAGCTCACTCTTAGTGGGCCAAATCACTTAGGGCCACATCCTGTCCAATTTTCCAGCCCCGATGCAGCCATGCCAACACCCCTCCTGCAGTGGAGGGGAAGTCACAGAGGTGTCCTCAACTTAAGGGAAAGCTTGTTCCCTTACCTTGGGGTTGCATTGTGGCTGCATCGGCACTGGAAAGTTGGATAGGATTGGGCTCTTAGACCGTATAGATTCTAATAGGATCTGTGTAAAAAGCTAGCCATAGACCGTAAAATTATACTTAACAAATTTTGGTAATTTTGAGGTCACCCAACATGGTTCTCAACCAGGAACAACTAACTTTTTACATATTTCCAATCTAGAATCTCATTTGCATTGTCCCATACATTCTACCATTGAATAACGCCAACAATGAGGTCCTACCTATTACACCAAGGTTGTGTTCACTGTTCAGTTAGGTGCATGTTGTTCTCCTTGATTTCTCTAAGAGCCGCATAGGAATTGTGTACAGGCAAATATTCTTACTGCATCGAAGCAGCAACTGCATTTCATTTTACCTCTCATATATTAATTCTGCTGCAAGCAAACAGTCAAAGTGTCTTTTTAGAAAAAAATATACATATTTTGCTTCCCCCCCCCACTTCACTGAATATACATTCAGAAACCTTTTCTAGGCTAATTCACAGCCTTCATTTACATCAATGCAAAACCAACACATTTATACAAAAGGTAATTTCCAATGGACCGCCATTGCGTCTGGTCACTCTCCATGTGAGAACTGATAGCACTGATGAGTTAACGTGCTAAAGTGCTGTTCGGGCACTTAAGGACCCGTCAGGTTCTCAAACGGTTCAGGAAGAAGCAGGGATGTACGTGATGGATTGTGACAAATGAGGAGACTCTCTCCCTGGGCCCAAACTGTTTGTTGGACTCCTGTTATTGGTGAAAGAGGTCTGTCTCCTGCTGATGCTGTCAGAATCTTCTTTATTCAGCCTTTGTTTAACTTTTTGACAGCATAGGCAACTCTGTAGGAAGTCTTGCAGGAGGTGCCCACTGAAGAACATGTAGATCCAGGGATTGCAACAACTGTTCAAGCTGGCCAAAAGGGCGGTGACTGTAACTACAATGTTCTCAGACTCTGCGTTAAAAAGAAAAAAAAGAGCAATGCATTGCTTAGCAACAACCAGCTAATGGCATTTAGTGCTAATTCTTACGTTTTTAAAGAATGAAAAGAAAGGAACAAGCAAGGACTAACATGGAAATAACAGAATAACTGGGAGCGCAATCCTAACCTGGAGTTAGGCCGGCACAGTTAAACCAGCGACATTTGGCCGGCACAAGGGCCACCGTAAAAGCACGTTTGGACCACTCTCGCATCACAATCCTATGCTGTGCTGGAGCAGGCAGTCCTGCAGGCCTGCAATGCATCCAACACAGCATGGAGCATGCAGGAGCCTCCCAAGCGCAAGGGCACATTCGTGCCCTTATACCATGAGAGGCTCCTGCCTCCCCAATGGCTTCCTCGGATCTGCACCTGCAAAATCACAGGCGTAGGTCCAAGGAAGCTGCATGGGCCGAATCAGGGCTACACAGCCTGGGGCCGAGGCCTTGGATGTGGCCTAATGGCTGCATCCCAACCTCACCCCCTTCCTGAGCCAGCCTGCCGGCCGGCCGGCCAGCCAACCAGCCAGCCCAATTACACCTCCCGCCCGCCCTCCTCCCAGAACCACCCCTGCACCAGCTGAGTCCAGCTAGAGCAAGGGTGGTTCTCTGCCCGCGCTCCCAGGCCAGCACTACAGCTAGCATCGGCCTGGGAATCTTAACGCCAACCACCCGCGTTGGCGCTAACGACGTAGCGCCAACATAACATAGTTGCGCCAGCATTACAGCATCTTTGGATTGCGCCCCCGGATGTCCCAGCCTCTCTGACCATGAGAATGGTCCAAACATACTTTATGGTGTCCAGTAGTGTCAGCCTACCGGTATGCTGGGCATGCCTTCCGGGTGAGCGGCAGCGCGATCGCTGCGTTCTGTTGCATAACGGCAAAAGCCCACCTGCTGGGCGGGCTTTCACCGTTACGCAACAGAATGCAGTGATCGCGCTGCCGCTCACCTGGAAGACACGCCCAGCATACCGGTAGGCTGACACTACTGATGGTGTCCCTTGTGCCAGCCAAACTTGCTGGCCTAACTGTGCCGGCCTAACTCCAGGGTAGGAATGCACTCTGGGTTTTCTACTTCGCACTAGTATGGCAGTTTCTGAGTGGGCAATCTTGATGTAATCCTTCCAACAGCTCTCTGATGGCCCCAAACTATCCAGGATTGGGCCATCGCGCTAAAGTGTTTATAGCAAAGGATCACAGTTCCATTGTCTAAAATGGCTTCCAGCAGGGTGGACAACGCAAGACCGGAACACATTTTAGGAGTGCTGCCACAATCAGCAGCAGCACGGCAGGACCACCACTGGATCCAGCAAGCCACGTCTAACGGCAGCAGAGGCAGGCAGAATGACAAGGAGGCACTTAGCAGCAGTTCTCAAATTCCCAGAGAGTTTGAGAACTGCTGGTCTAGCCCAGAGATCTTCAACCTTTTTCATCTCACGGCACGTTGGCAAGGTGCTAGCATTGCCAAGGCACACCATCATCTTTCTGACAATTGGCAAGAGACACCATGCTGCTGGGGGGGGGGCTCACCCCCAATGGCCCTACTCATAAATGACCCTTCCCCCAATTCCCATGGCACACCTGCAGACCATTCACAGCACCCCAATATGCTGTGGCACAGTGGTTGAAAATGGCTGAACTAGACAAAAAGAATTCATTCAGGACACCATTCAGCTAAGAAAAATGCAAACCGTGGTTATTATTGGAGGCAAACTGTCTTTTGCTTTTTTTGAATTGTGAATGATGTAATTATTTATTGTTGCACACATGAACAATGATACTCAGTGATAGAGTTCAATATTTTCAGAGCCAATACCCAGTTATAGAAATATATTCAATTGAAATACGGTGATTTGAATGGATATTGTTACAGCAGTGTCGTACGCTTGGAAGAAGTTGTTGAATACAGGTGAGAAATTGCAGGAGAGGACTTTTGCAATGGCAGCACCTGAGCTACGTGAAAGGCTACGTGAAAGCCATAAGAAAGCCGAAGAATAGATGCTTTCAAATTATGTTGTTGGAGAAGACTCTTGAGAGTCCCCTGGACTGCAAGGAGATCCAATCGGTCAATCTTACAGGAAGTCAAGCCTGATTGCTCCCTGGAAGGACAAATCCTGAAGCTGAAGCTCAAAGACTTTGGCCACCGCATAGCATGAGAAGAGAGGACTCTTTAGAAAAGCCCCTCATGCTGGGAAAGACTGAAAGCAAAAGGAGAAGGGGGCGGCAGAGGATGAGATGGCTTGATAGTGTCACCAAAGCAATGAACATGAAATTGGGCGAACTCCGGAAGCTGGTGGAGGACAGGGAGGACAGGCGTGCTGTGGTCCAGGGGGTTGCGAAGAGTCAGACACGACTTAGCGACTGAACAACAACAAGCTACGTGAACTGGGAGGTTCGGCTGACATCCTCTTTGCTGTCTGTCTGCCCAGCTTCAAAGCTTGTTTTATTTAGATGGCTATTAAACAACTCAATAGCTAGCCAAGTGAGATTAAATAGCCATCTAAATAAAACAAGCTTTGATTACCTGCCATCTCCTGCTCTCTAATCTGAAGTTTATTGTTAAGACTGTTTTTAATTGGTTTTAAAACAGTTTTATATGGATTTTCCCAGTTGCCTTGAGGAGTATCTTCTAGGTGGAAGGAACCTAGTTACCCTGCTCTATTGCCTGATAGAAGGAACCAAAAGGTCTGTAGAGCTACACAGACACAGCCGATTCTGTAGTGCCCAAAATGTGTGAAGGATGCAACCTAACTACAGTCAGCCCTCCTTATCTGCAGGTTCGGCACCCGCAGATTTGCCTCAACTCAAGTGTCCAGCCTACGTCCGGAGGGCCTCAGGGACCTCCTGGACAGGACCAGAAGTGCCAGATGGGTCTTATCTGATATTGCACTGGTCAGCTAGCATGGCTGCAGGATGACATGAAACATAGATAATGCACCCATTTCATGGTGATGACAAATGAATGCCACATGGATGATGTGCCAGTGTCATGGCAATGACATGCTAATGCTAGGATGATACTCCATAGCTGTGCTGTTGTTTCCATGGATGCTGGGGGCGTTGCTGGGAAGGGCTTCAGCAGCTTTGCTCTGCTATGACAGGTTTAGTAAGTTATCGGTGTCATGATGCCAGGACAGGCTTAGGATGTGATGAATGCCACACCAGCAGACATGCACCATCCGCACCACGTCCAAATAGGACTGGCCTATTAATCACCTTGACAAGTAAGTGAATGATTAATGGTAAAAGTAAACTAAAAATGCATCTTGTGATGCATTCCGCTTGTCAAACCTACTGCCATTTTAAAAGGGCAAACTCCATTTTTGGAGCCAGCAACATTTGCAAAGCGATCAGCCTTACTCCGTTTGTGAGTGTGTATGTGTATGGCCTTTCCTCTGTTTAAGCCTGCCAGCTCAGAGAACACATTTCTTCATTATAGTCAGCCTGCTTCTCACCCCCCCCCCCAATAAGTCTCTGGAATACTCAGTAGCCATGTTTTCAGCAAGAACAGCGTCAACAGGATTTCTATGTTTCGTGGTGATCCAAATCAACCTTCATTAGCCTGTGGAATGGAAACCTCACCTTGGGGTGAGCTTGCTTTTCACAAGCCTTGCCTCTAGAAGTCACTTTACAACTTGTTTAAAAAAAAAAAAGTCAATTGGTACACATCACCGGGGTAATACAACCTCCTTTGCCCAGTCATCATAGGTTAGGTTTTGATTTGTAGGTTGACCCTATCATATCCTCCTGCCCCCCACTGGTGCAGCCATGCCAAAAAAGGGTGCGCTGTATCCAATGGGGGGGGGGGAGAGATCAGAGGCTTCAGATGCAAAATGGGACTGAAATCTCCTTACACTGCCATAAGCCTCCCATTCCACAATGGGTTTCCTCAGAACTGCGCATGTGAATTTTCTAATACAACTCCAAGGACAGGGGAGACAGGAAGTTGCAGGAAAGGGGAATAGTATCCGATGCACACCATCACTGCTGGATCCAGCCCTTCTCGTAGCCTCCCCGCCCCACCCACCCACCCACCCACCCAGTTTCTCCTTCTACTATCTCTCTTCCCATTTTCTCTCTCCTGTACTGGATCTCTCACTTTATCTCACTCGGCTGTCTCTCCACCACCACCCCTGCCCTTTCCCCCACTGTATCCTTCTACATTCCCTCGTGTACATTCCTCGCTTTTCTACTATGTCTACCACCAGTTGTCTCATCCTCCATTTTAAACCCTCCCATCTCCCAGCCCACTTCTCCCAACTGGGAGTGCTTACCGAGCGCAGGTTTGTGGGGTTGCAGCCAGTGGTGGGATTCAAATAAATTAACAACCGGTTCTATGATGTCATAGCCGGAGCCAAAAAAAACCCGAAGCCAGCCGAGGTAAGCAAGTGGGCGGGGCCCGGTCATTTAACAACAGGTTCTATAGAACCTGGGGTTCTACAGAACCCTTGAATCCCACCACTGGTTGCAGCCCTGGCTGAATTCTCACAGTGGTGATCAGGCTGTACAGCCATGTCAAAAGGGACACATGGAAACAGCTTGAAGCAAACTATTTTTAAACTTGTGAGCTCTCCTTGGTCCATAGACCTTAAAGCAATGAAAAAAAAGCCAGCAACCTCTATGTATACCTATACAAGTTGCTTTCGGTTTTTTGTACTGAACTCCAAGTGATTTGATTTTAATCTATTCTTGCTCTATTCTATCTCTGGATAAATCTTCTGGGCCTATTCAAGCTTAAATGCCCTAATGTCCACTGTTTGTTCATATTATCACTACAGCCTGACAGTTAATTCCAAATTAATACATCCTGTATATTGCATCTTAAATTCAGCTTTTGCCGATCCTGAAATATAGAAAGGTTATATTCCAAGCCATTGTTTTCCTTTCAGTTTGTAGAATACCAAATGGAAAACCAACTCAGGGGAGAGAGGCATTGGAGTGTAGCATGAATGAGCACACGGCCAAGCTATATGTGGTGCAGGTGAGGCAGAACTGCCCCACCAGTTTTTTGAAAAATGCTACCACTGTGATCACACTTACATCCCATGACTCTCAGCAGCTGGAGCCCATGGGTTGTAAGTATCTGCAGGATCACAGCTACCATGGCCGCAGTGGAGGCACTTTTCAAGGAAGTATGGTAGGGCAATTCTGCTTCACTTGCCACACCCACATCACTGACCCAGCCCAGCACCCAAACTTATGTCCATCACCCAAATGCCATTTGGCAAACCTACAAACAAAAGCCAAAAAAGACCCTTTGGCAGGAACATTCTTCAGGGATTGTTACACTGGAGTCTTATGCACACTGACTGGTGAGTAAGCCCCACTGGACACAATGGGACTTCTGAGTGGGCTGGGGCTGTTAAAACACTGTCACTTTCAGTCTGGTACTGCTGTTTTTGTGTGGAACGGCTGACAGCCTGAGCCCAAATGCATTTGCTCCTATGCTTAGTGGGGTGAAACAAACACAGGAATGTGGACATTACTGCACACAGGCATTGAACCAAAGCTGCTGCCATATACCGTCGGAGAACTGGTCCACTGTGTCCGTACTAAGAGCAGCTCTCCACCATTTCAGACAAGGGGTTTCCCAGCTGCACCTGCAGATGTTGGGGATTGCATACAGGACCTTCGGCAAACTTTGCTCTATCACTGGCTCCTCCCCAAAAGTTTCCTGCACAGGAAAGTTGCACTTCCAAGCATAACAACTGAGGACTAAACTCATTCAGAGGTCTAGCTTCCATTAAACGTGTGTGAGGCTGTGATCTGAACTGAAGTGCTTGAAAGTAAGGGAAAGCTGTAAAAGATTGCACTCACAGGCTGTAATCCTATCCACACTTATCTGGGAGTAAGCCCCCTTGACTATAATGGGATTTACTTCCGAGTAAATTTTGGGCTGTTTTGGCCAAAGGTTTGGGCTGTTAGGCTGCTATCCCAAACACATTTGCTAGGGAATTATCCCCTTGAAAGAAAGTGGAACTTCTGTGCAAACATGCATAGGACTGGGTTATTTCTTGGGACGACAAATTCCTATGGATCAGGCTAAGCAAGACTTCCAGGTAGTATAGGTTTGGGATGCAAGACTGAGGGGCAGGGTTCAGGGCTTCCTGCAAAATGCTTTTCCTATTATTCAGCGACGTTCGGCAACAGGTGACTTCAAAGTTCCCATGGCTAGCCGATGCACATTTGACAACAGAGGTGCATTCTCTCCCCTTCCGGATGGTCAACGCAGAGCATTCCGGATTTCAAGCCAAAGAAGCCAGTGCAGCCACCCACCCACCCACACACCCACACACACACCCTTGCCTTTACCTACCGACCCAGGAGAAGCCCTCGTCCCAGACGGACCACATCTGGACGGTGAAGAAGGGCGCCCAGCAGGCGATGTAGGCCGAGACGATCACAAAGGTCATTTTGACGGTGCGGATCTTGGCGCGGGAGATGCTCTTGACGCTGCTCACGCAGGGCATCAGGAGGAGCCCCTTGCGCAGGGCGCCCCCTCGGGGAGGCGCCTTCGGCTGCCGCCGGCGGGTCTTGTCGCGGAAGTTGCTCCAGATGTGGTAGCAGATGAAGCCGTAGCAGGTGCCCAGGATGAGGACGGGCGCCACGAAGATGGCCCCGGTGATCCAGGTGATGTAGGCGCGCGGCCCCCAGGGCATGATGAAGTGCGCCCAGCAGTCGTAGACGCGCGAGCCGCGCTCCACCTCGCTGAGCGAGAAGATGAAGTACTGCGGCACGCTGAGCAGGAAGCTGAGCGCCCAGGCGGCGGCGATCATGCCGCGGGAGCGCCGCGCGGGCTGCTGCAGCGTCTTGAGCGGGTGGCACACGGCGATGTAGCGGTCGGCCGTCATCACCACCAGCATGTACGCCGAGGCGAACATGCCGAAGACCTGCAGGTGCTTCACCACGCGGCACAGCCCGTCGGGCCCGTGGAAGCGGTACGTGACGTCCCAGCAGAGCTGCGGCAGCGTCTGGAAGAAGGCCACGGCCAGGTCGGCCAGGCTCAGGTGGCGGATGAAGAGGTGCATGCGCGACGCCTTCTGGCGCGGGGTGCGGCGCAGCGCCAGCAGCACCAGCGCGTTGCCCAGCACGGCCAGGGCGAAGGTCAGCGCCAGCACGGCGATCTCCAGCTTGGCCAGCTCCTCGTCCCGCGCGAAGCCGCCGCCGCCGCCGCCGCTGCCGTTGGAGCTGCGCCCCGAGCCCGGCGGCTCCGGGCTGGCGCTGGGGGACTCCGCCGCCTCCCCGAGCCGCCCCTGGCTCCCGTTCCCACCGGACGCCGGGGCAGCCCAGGGGAACGCGCCGGGACCGTCGCCGAAGTGCATGGCGCCGCGCCGCCACGGGTCCTCCTGCCGCTCGGCCGTCGAGTCCCTCCGGGCGCTGCCCGCGCTCCCTCCCTCCTCGCTGGGCCGGGGCTGCGCCTGCCTTCTTCCCGACCCGAGAGCGGCCGCTGCCCCTGCCCGCCCCGTCCGCGGAGTTCCGCGCCTCTCCGCTCCAACTTTGCCTTCGCGCGGCTCGGGAATGAGCCCGCGTCCCGCCCCCTGCCCGTCTCCGCGTGCGAGGCTCCCCTCCGGCGCTCTTAAACTGGTCGCCCCGCAGGGCGGGCGGCTCGGCGATCGCTGGCCAGTCAAGCGCTCGGCGCCACCCCGCTCGGGCTCCAGCCCTGCCCGCGCGTATCCCCATCCAGGCTGCCTGGCTGCGTGTGGCCCGCCCCCTCCACGCCAAGCCCGCGCTCGGCCACATGCCGGGAGAGAAGCGATCGCGGGCGGGCGGGAATCCGATGGGGGCAGGGAAACTTCTCCTGAGCTGTGCCTTATGAACTTTTGGGGTCGAAAACTGATGTATAAATATCTCTCATGCAGACAATAATAATGCCAGGTCGGCCACCTTTTTGTCATAAGAAGTGTCCGGCTGGATCAGGTCATAGGTCCATCTAGTCCAGCTTCCTGTATCTCACAGTGGCCCTGGCTTGTCCAAGGACTTCTGGGTCTTTCGCTGCTCTGTGGTAAGGCAGAAATTCAACAGGAAAAGCGAATTCACCATTGCTTCCCCTGTTGAGGTTCATGTGGGGATTATAGGTGGATGAGCCCTGAGAAAAAAGCCGACCCTGGCCCCCTAGCCTTGTCCTTCCCCTTGGGTCAAAACTCTCCCCCTTTTCTCCTCCTAGTGAAATGTGGAATCCGATCTTCAGATGCACACAAGAGAACTGCTTCTGTGATGGGAGGGATCTTCCTGGAAGCCAAGAAAAAGGTCTGTGAACCCTTGAATAGCAGAGAAAGAACAAATCGCACTCTCACAGCAGTGACAACAGTTCCCCACCATCACCTTGTAAAGTCAGTCCTCTGCTAGGGTTAGGTTTCTGGAAATCCCCATGGATAGTGAATTTGCAGATAACGAATCATTGATCCTATGGGATCAATAGGGTTAGGTGCAAGGGGTACCTCATCTGCCATCAAAAGAATCCAGCAGACACATGCTGCAGAGCCCTTCCAGAGGCTGCAGGGGTCTTCAGAATGCCACCTGTGACCAGCACGGACCCCTTAAACATGGCCAGTGAATGCTTCTGCCAGTCATTTTTAAGGGGTCAGCTCTGATCACAGGTGCCATTCTGAAGGTCTCTGCATAGTGGATAATGAGGCACAGATAACGAGGAAAGTAGTAGTTCTGCCCCTCACAGATAAGCGTATAAAGAGGACTGGCTGTATTATGGTTTTCTGGACAAATGGGTCTGGACTAATTCTCATTCTCTACTTCTGTAATCACACTCAACGTGGATTTGAAACAATCTGCCATACAAAAGTATGCAGTGCCAGAGTAAGGAAAATGCATCCTGGGTGGGCTTGAAATAATGTCTGACTCTCAGTCCCCACAAGAAAGTGAGTGAAGCATGTTCAACAAGAAGCACCAACCGGGTTATGTAGCCTAGAAGCCTGACGAGCAAAGGGCCATCTCTTCTGAAGATGAAATAAAGTTCATGTGATTCAGAAAACAACAGTTTGATGATTTGTCTCTTGGACAATAATTTGTTTGCAAGTGTTCTTGTTCCCATTGAACAGAGTGCAGTCTGGCTTGCTTGAATTTCTGCATTGATCGTTTGCAGGCATCTTCACTGTCTTCCATGAGGGCCAAGCGAGGCACATTAAACAATTCAACAGAACATTTTCTTGGCATATATGTGTCTTGTAAATGCCTACTATTCAAAGCTCAGTTTACAAGGCTTGACACTGAAGTTTTGCTTCCTAAACATATTTACTGAAGAATAAATTCCGCTGAATTCAGAGAAACTGACAGTGCCACCCTCAATGTGTGCCTGTTCAGAAGTAAGTCTCATTGATTTCAATGGGACTTAATCTCAGGTAAGTATGCACAAGATGGCAGCCTGAGTATGCTTTGAATGAGCATCATTAACACTGTTAAAGAGACAGGAAGTGAGGGCTTCCGACAGGCTATTTACACATTTGTTTTCAGATTTACAACCTGCTTTTCCTCCCCACTCCCAAAAGATATACTATACAATATTGGTAAAATTTGTAAAAAATATTGGAATTGAAAATCTCTGAAATAACGTAAAATAATAAATAAGAAACTTTATGCTTGTCTTCTAAATAATAATTTAATAATAGTGATTTACATCTAGATAGATATCTAGATGTAAATTGAATAATTTAAAAATATTTAATTATAATAAATTTAATAATAGTAATTTACATCTAGATATAGATGTAAAGGACGTGGTGGTGCAGTGGGTTAAACTGCTCCTGCTGGGCTTTCTGACCAGAAGGTTGGGAGTTCAAGACCATGCAACGGCTCCCAGCTCCTGCCAACCTAGCAGGTTGAAAGCACCAAAAAATGCAAGTAGATAAATAGGTACTACTTTGGTGGGAAGGTAACGCTGTTCCGCGCGCTACGGCGTATAGTCATGCCAGCCCCATGACCACGGAAGCTTGTCCTCTGACAAACACTGGCTCTACAGGCTTAGAAACGGAGATGAGCACCGCCCCCCTACAGTCGGTCACGACTAGACCGTTTGGTCATGGGGAAACCTTTAATCTTTGTATAGATATAGATATTATTATTAATATCTATATCTATAAATGCCAGCCCACCGTGTCAGCAGCTAAACACCTCCTTAAACAAAAATGTCTTAAGACCCTGCTGAAAGTTAGCTAGACAGGGACCTGTTCTTAGTTCATGTCACCACCAAGTATTTCCAGGTGCCACATGCAGCATCATAAGCACTCTCCTTTGTGAGTGCCCCCCCCGCAGGGAGGGTGGGGGGGTGAATGCCTGTATTGGAAAAGGCAGGAGCTACCCCCAGGAGTGAAGGAATGGTATCAGCAATGGCCCCTTGTCCAGATAAACCAGGGATTACAGGGTTAATCCCAGAAGGTTTTGCAAGCCTCGGAGCACAGCTGTAGGCTGTTGAGGCTCTCCACTATGAAGGGAGGCCAGCACAGGTGCAGATGGGCGTGGCTGATGCTAGAATCTGCCTAGCAACAGATACTGATTGGCTGGCCTCAGTATAAAGCTGGAGGCAGGAGATGGAGAGGGTATCTGGGATGGGACCTGGGAAGTCCTAGGAAGGCACCTGGGTTGGTGCTGGAAGGGGGAAGCTGTATAGGTACTAGAGGATGGTACTTTGGACGGGCGGGCGGGCGGGCGGGCTGGCTGGCTAAGGTAAGCTTAGCTCAGCTCATTGTGGGGAGTGACTGTGGGAAACAATTGTTTGGCTGCTATGCCCCTGGAGCCACCAGTGGAGGAGGCAGTTGTAGCTGGGACAAGCTGACTGCCTATTGTTTGGTGGTGGGGTATTTTGAGCAAAGCCAGTGATGAGGGCAGTCTGGAAGAGGCTGACCAGCCAGTGATCCCAAACAAAAGCTGCTGAAAGAGAGGAGGCCCAGTGGGTGACTGAACCCCCTCCCTCTTGCCTATCTCTGAGGCTGCTTTGTGGGGAAACTAGTTAGCCTAGTATGGGTATTGAGGTCCTTGGGGAGGCCCAGCAGGGAATTTTGCGGAACACTTATTTTCTCTAACTTTAAGTTCTCTGTTACAGGACGGGATTTGGTGGAACAATGCCCTGCATTGGGCCCTGCCACTCCACCCTGTGGGGAGGGGGCAAAACTGGTCAGGGAGGGCCTAATGGGGTGGAAAGGCTGCAGGAGGGGGAGGAACAGTTGCAGAAGGCCTGCATGCAGAAGGATCCTATCCCTTCTGGAAGCTATCCCCTTTCTCTCCTTTGCCGTGTACCAGCAAAATTGCTGGCACAGGTCCAAGGAGATCCATTGTGGGTCAGGAGACTTACACAGGAGTAAGGGGATTTCAACTCCCCTTTCCCTGCTGAAGCCTCCCAGCCCACCCGCCCACTCCCAGTGGATATGCCAGTTTGGCATCAACTCAGTGTGTATCTGCATCGGATTGCAGGCTAAATGTGTTTGGACTAATGGTGCGTATAATGTACTGTATCGCTTGGCCCAAACGCCCTAGACGTCATTCACAGACTTCTCATTCTAATCCCTGTGAACGCCTTGGGACTCTTGATACCACTTCTGAGTGGGAAGGTGCCGCTGCTTCTCTCAGCCGTGTACAACGCTGCTGTCAATATCACCGCAAATGGCAGTGGTATGTTGTGCTACCTGACCGACCCAAACTGCCAAAGTGTATTTGCGACGAGGCATGAGAAGGCTACCAGGCAAATCATATGGCTGCATCGACTCCAAGCAGCATTCGAAAAAGGTTAATGGCATAGCTGAAATATTTTCTGTAGTGAATGAATAGAAGTAAAGAGAGACATCCGTTCGGAGGCTGCCTTTGCAGCTTCCAACTGCATGGATTACAAGTTCCCGCTTACCCTCTCAGAGGGCTGACACAGATCCTGATTTACCTCTCCCGTATGCTTATTGTTAGAGCCCATCTTGAATCAAGCAAAAGTCAACAAAATATTGACCATGCAACATCTTCCTTTTTCCCTGCTTGGGTTTTATTAGCTCTTGGCTTCAATGTACAAGAAAGAGCATTTTGATCAAGAGTAGGAACAGCTGCCATGTCATGGCTCCTGATTTATCTTAGGTCCCATATAAATAATCTGATACCACAGGTGATAAAGGAATAGCACTTGTGGTATGTTTCCTTCATTGGTCATGTAAAAGCTCCCAGAGGAGTGAATAAGAGAAATGCCAACAGATTCCATCCAACACATCACAGTAAGTTCTTATGTAAGTTGCAGTGAGCTGTCCTTCTATACTACCAGCAAACATCAGAGATTTTGGCTGCTTTCTTTCAAGACCACGTGTGGTTTTGCACATGGTGTTTCCATTGCCACCAGGGACGTGAGCACTGAGGTCAGGCAGTGGCGTACCTGAGGGGGATCAATGGGGGAAAATTCTCTGGGTGCCAAGCTGGGCGGGGGGCGGCAGAATCACTCCTAGTCCCCCACCCACTCTTGGCGCCCTGGGGTTGTGCCCCCCAGGTTGCACTCTTTTCACACTTGAAGCGGCAGAAAGCATGGCAGCCCCCAAAGAGGCATGGCAACGCTCCGACAGTGACCCTCGGAGCCAATCCCCACCACTCCAGGGGTCATCTGCCCTCTTCTCTTCTTTTTTTTTCAAGTGGAGGGAGGAAGAGGCAGGTGTTCAGAGCACATGACTCTGAGCATTCACCCCTTTGCAAGCCGCAGCTGCCGCTTGGAACATGTTTTTTAGAGTGCAATCCTAACCAACTTTCCAGCACTGACGTAGCTGTGCCAATGGGGACGTGTACTGCATCCTGCAGTTGGGGGGCAGTCATTGGGGTGTCCTCAAGGTAAGGGAATGTTTGTTCTCTTACTTCAGAGCTGCATTGCCCTTACCCCGGTGCTGGAAAGTTGGTTAGGACTGCGCCCTTAAAGGGGCAGCCAGTCGGACGTAATTACGGTGACATCATCATGTCACCGCAATTACTGTATGTGGCTCTGACATTCAGCAAGATTAGCCACCCCTCCATTATACTTTGAAATGAATGGATCTCATCATGCATGAATCAGAAACTAATATGTACTGACCATTTTTGTTTTATGTTATTTGTGAACTTTCCTGCTGGTCCAAGACATCACTGACCCTAGACATGAAACAGGACAGACCTGATTGCCGCACTGCTTGTTTTCCAACTGTCTTTCATATAAGCTCTGGCTAATTAAACAAACAGCTTAGCCCAAGAAGCTCTTTTCCAAATCAAATACTGGGCTTCTCCAACAATTCCATTAGTTCTCTATCTAGATGTGATACAATTGCCAAAACCTGGCATCAGCTCATTCTAAATTATTTTCATACACTCAGTGAAACAGAAATGAAACAAGATTTTCTAGCTACTGGATCTTTAGGCTCACGTAAGTGGCATAAACACCAGAGTGTTGCAAATGAAAAACAGGGTGTTTTTTAATACGGGATTTTGTAGAGACATGCCTATTGTTCGGTTAATCCTATATAAGGTATATAAGTACCTGTTGATTGATTGATTAATACCCTGTTTTTCATACCCAATCTGCAGTTTGATTAAATCAATAACCCTTTTCAGCTGTTTTGAAATGGTAGCGAGTCTCTATGGCAATGGATCCCAACCTGGGTCACGAACTGATTTTCAGGGGGTTACGAAGAGCTTGGGGGCAGCCATCTTAAAAAGCCATTTTGGGCATCACTGTCTTGAAGCTTCATTTTGGCTAGGGAAGAGCCTTCCCCATGCAACTGCCACTTCCTCAGTGCTTGTGGCTGCAAGAGAAATTAGCCTTGCTATGGGCTCGTCTTGGTGTGTACGTATGCATGTAATCACGTGTCTCCTGGGTCTCTTTCGAAGAGAGCATGCCACGCTTTCCATGTGTATGCCTAGATGAGTCTTGGCACAAGGAGAAGAGGAATGTAAAGACTCTGAAGACTATCTAAAATTTGGCTTTACCACCTTGATCAGCAACTGCATCGAGGTCTCGTAGGCCTTACGTTGTAGGTCTTAGTAGGTCCTGGTGCAAAAAAGCTTGGGAAGCACTGCTCTATGGTTTTAGATTGCCAGGGAATACGTTGGCAAACCAGCAGCAGCCTGCAGTCCCCAAGGACAGCATTTGTCTGCACAGGCAAACACTGTCTATGGAGAGTTTACCCCCATGACTGAAAAGCTCTTTACAACCCCCACCCTACACTTGCTAGTTGTTGTGGGAGAGACACTCTCTTGGGTGCTGTTGGAGCTTCTCTGACTGGAAGAAAAGCAGTGATGACAAGCCACGACCGAAAATGCAGGCCCCAGCGTAACTCTTAAGAATGGCTTCAAGGATTTGAAGCATAATTTAGAAGTACACATAGAAACAAGGGGCATGGTAGCAGTATGTTGAATGGCTTCAGGTGGAATCAGGCCTATACGTCATCCAGTGTTGCTGTGTTGGATCATCCTGAGCAAATCAAGCCATTGGAAAGAATCAAAAGTCTGAGAGGCACCCAGTAGCAGCCAGGTGGCTCCTCTAGACCTGTGGCTCAAAATGAAAAAAGTATCCGCATATGTGGGATTGAGAGAGGATGAATCAATGCACCGGACTACTTGGCTAGAAGGGCTCTACTGAGAGGAGTCTGCCTACTGGCCCTTCTTCAATAGGGTTCCCAGATTGCTAAAATGACCCTGCTTTTTCCAGTTTCTTGCTTCAAGCTATTTTCAACCAGTGCGTCGTGGCACATTGGTGTGCCACAAATGGTCCGCAGGTGTGCCATGGAAGTTTGGCAGCTTTATTTACTTATTTTAAAGCACAATTGATTAATAGGGCCGTTGAAGGATGTGAGCTCCCTGCCAGCAGCATAGCGTGCCTTGTCACTTATCAAAAGACTGATGGTGTGCCTTGACAATTTTAGAGTGCAATCCTAACCTGGAGTTAGGCTGGCTCAGTTAGGCCAGCAAAGTTTGGCTGGCACAAGGGACACCGTGAAGTGTGTTTGGACCACTCTTGGAGTCAGGGAGGATGGTGCACATCCATGTGCTGGCCTCTCTGACTCCGAGAGTGGTTCAAACATACTTTATAGTGTCCTTTGTGCCAGCCAAACTTTGCTGGCCTAAGTGTGCCGGCCTAACTCCAAGTTCAGATTGCACCCTTAGTGTCTTGTCAGTGTGCCATGAGATGCAAAACGTTGAAAATTGCTGCTTCAGACTGATGCATCTCGTAGGTTAATCTTGAGCCATTTGGGGCCACCCCTGAACTTGATCTGTTTGCTACTGGGCTCCATCCCAGTACTGAATCCCTCTCCTCCCATTTTTCAAAAGCTGGTAGCAGGGGCATAACTAAAGAAGCGCAGGGGGTAGAATTGCACCGGGCAACAAGCTTTAGGGGGGGGGCAACAAGCTGAGCTTGACACTACTGGCCAAAGTTGTGAAACCTTGGTATGTATGAATAATACCATCATGTTATATACCATTTGATGTGGAACTTAATGCAGAATGCAATGAAACAAATTGGAGTCTAATATCTTCGTTCTATCAAAAGGTATGGCAAAAAAAGAAAATGAAATACAACTGTGATGTAACTTCCTGTTGTGACATCACTTCTGACTGGGCTATACCTTAATTAGCTACACCAGTGGCTAGCAATCTTGTGACATCACTAGCCCTATCTCAGAAATCTCAGGTTTTGTGGATGCCTCTGACCTGGCAGTGATATTCTGGACCATGTCCTGATCCATTTCTGACCAATGTCCTGTAAGTACTTTGAGTAAGGAGTTGATGCCTTACTCCAGCCAGGCCTGACACTCATGTGAGATGGCTTCTGTCTGAACCTGGCGCTCTTCAGCAGACTGTCTGGTTCTTAAGTTCTCAAATGAAATGTTCTGAAGCTGAAGGCTTGCCCTCTGCCATCAAAGCCCTTTAAACTCCTTGCAGATGTGGTCTGGCTGGTTGAAGTAACTCAATGGATGCTAAAGGATGCTTTATCGGTACTTTCTATCCTCCAAGGTTTAGTTCTGGTGCTGAAAACATGTTCCAGGGACTCGGCCCTGGTTAACCCCGTTATGAATAATGAAGGAGATGACCGTTTGGGCAGCAGTTAAGTGCTCTGTGCAGTTCAAAACCGTATATGCAACATTGCTGCGATTAAGACTCACTGGGTGTCTTTTTGCCATCTATTACAGGGAAGGATAGCCAACTTGATTGGAGCAATCTGCTTAACAAACTAGGTTAAGCAATCTGCTTAACCAAACTAGGAATCTGCTTAAACAAACTACTGTAAACAATAGCAATAACAACGATAAGGGCGTAATCCTAACCTGGAGTTAGGCTGGCAGAGTTAGGCCAGCCAAGTTTGGCTGGCACAAGGGACACCCTAAAGTATGTTTGGACCACTCTTGGAGTCAGGGAGGCCAACACACAGACACGTGCCATTCTCCCTGTTTCTGAGAGTGGTCCAAACACACTTTACAGTGGCCCTTGTGCCGGCCAAACTTTGCTGGCCTAACTGTGCCAGCCTAACTCCAGGGTAGGATTGCGCTCTAAAGACAAGCAAGTCTTCCCCCAATGCTGAAGGGGAAAGTGTGTGTTTCTTTCCCGCCTGCTCCCAGAGGAGTCGATCTTGGGGTCTTACACAGAGGTAATTTTCAGTCCAGTGGAAGAAAACGGTCTCCCCATCTGGTCGCTGGAGTCTGAACCTGAAAACTCAGACTGGATTCCAAGTCGGAATGCCAACTGGCTGCTCCACATAGAGGGCTTGCCATGTCATCGCAGCCGATTTGGCACGGCAGTGGTACAATTGTATTTGTTTGTCTGATCAATAAAGAGCCCACCCTTCACCTTACCAGCATGGCTCACAAAGTGGACAAAAAAAAATCAAAATAACACCAAAACACAACAGGAAAAGCACAGCAAGGAAAGACTAGTCGATAAAAATCTAGCAGTGAAGGCAAACACAACAGCAGTTTGAAAGGCTCCGGAAAATATAAAGTGCTGTCTGGCCCTGAAATGATATCCACACAGGTGCCAAGCAAGCCTCCCTCGGCTGAGGATTGCGTAAATGGGGCTGTGTCCAAGACAGCATCCATGCCAAAGCCAAGTCTGAAACCAGACGGAAAGGTATCTCGATAAGTCTCACCCAAGTCTGCCAGGACTTGCCTGGCGACCATCTGCTACAGCACTTTGCCCAAGAAAGGGGTGCTTGTGACTGCTTGATGGTTGTCACAACCCTCAGGGTCCAGGGACAACTGCAGGGACAACAATCAGGTGTCCCCCCACAACTGCATCCAGCATCGTGACTGAGGCTGCAGCCTCTCACAGGGCTATTAATTCCTGCCCAGCCAGCCAATCCTTTCTGATATATATTATAAGTGGGTGGTGGGGAAGACAGGAAGGGAGAGGACAGGATGGGATGGATCAAGCCAGCATGTACAGTAGTGTGCGATAGTAGGGCAGTTCCCAAACGGTGGCTCACCAGTGGGTCTCGACCCAATTTTTGGTGGTTCATGAAACTGACAGGGTAAGTTAGGTTGTGTGCAGCAAGTGTTAAATAACCTGCTATTTGGGTGGGTGGGTGGGTGGGTGGGGGGAAGCACTTCTGCCCAGTCACCATTATAGCCCCAGGGATAAAGTGAAATGTTTTATTAGGTGGGTCCTGATGCTAAAAAGTTTGGGAACCATTGCTTGTTCTTCTACCAGAATGACTGAAATTCACCTAATAAACAAGCCTACACAGTACATTGGACACATCCCTCCCAAACATGGGCATCCCAATCCTGTGCCCTGCCAGTCCATATCATGGAGCACATGCTACATACGTACTATGATGGAGTGTGTGCAACGAGAGGACCCAAGACGACAAGACGATAAGTTGAAATGAGTAGGTTGGACAGCCCTATAAAACCTAAATCAATAAAAGTATATGATGTTTGACCTTAATTTTCAGGTACTCAGAGATGCAGGGATCTGCTCTTTGGGCTATTTATTTTATTTATTTATTTATTATTTAAGAAATTTTTACCCCGCCTTTCCTCTGCCGGGGCAGATGTCCAAGGCGGCTTACAATATTAAAAAAGATAAAAATAAAGTATAACAATTAACATTAAAAACAGTTAAAAACAGTATTAAACAATAAACAATCAAGATTAAAAACACAAACAATTTAAAAACAATTAAAAATAAAATAAAACACAAGCCCCGTGGATCATAATAACCAGCCAGCCAACCTGTCAACAATTAAAAGCTTTTTGGAATAAAAAGGTCTTCAGCCCCCGCCGAAATGTTAACAGAGAGGGAGCAGTTCTCAATTCGAGGGGAAGGGTGTTCCAGAGTTGGGGGGCCACCACCGAGAAGGCCCTCTTCCTGGCCGCCACTCCTCTTACTTCTCCTGGTGGCGGCACAGTCAGAAGGGCCCCCCCAGATGATCTAAGAGTACGGGTTGGATTATATAGAAGAAGGCGGTCCCTCAAATACCCCGGACCCGAGCCGTAAAGGGCTTTAAAAGTCAAAACTAGCACTTTGAATTGGGCCCGGAACAGAACCGGCAGCCAGTGTAGTCGCCGAAGCAGCGGCTCGACAGAGTCAAACCGACGTGCCCCAGCAACCACCCGAGCCGCCGCATTCTGTACTAGTTGTAATTTCCGGACCGTCTTCAAAGGCAGCCCCACGTAGAGCGCATTGCAATAATCTAATCTTGATGTCACTAGGGCATGGGTCACTGTGGCCAGGTCCGCACAGCTCAGGTACGGTCGCAGCTGGCGGATCAGCCGAAGCTGAGCAAAGGCTCCCCTGGCCACCGCCGACACCTGAGACTCCAGGTGCAGCTGTGAATCCAGGAGAACCCCCAAGCTGCGAACCTGCTCCTTCAGAGGAAGTGCGACCCCATTCAGAGCAGGACGATAGTCCAATACCCGAGCTGTGGATTTCCGGACCAAGAGCACCTCTGTCTTATCCGGATTTAATTTCAGCTTGTTCGCCCGCATCCAGCCCCCAACTGCCTCCAGACAGCGATCCAGGACCTCAACCGCCTCCTCAGAATCAGGGGGAAAGGAGAGATAAAGTTGGGTGTCATCAGCATATTGATGGCACCCCACTCCAAACCCCCGGATGACCTCTCCCAGCGGTTTCATGTAGATGTTAAACAGCATGGGGGATAAGATGGAACCTTGCGGCACCCCGAACCTAAGAGGTCGGGGTGCCGAACAAGAGTCCCCCAGCACCACCTTCTGGGATCTGTCAGCCAGGAAGGAGCGGAACCACTTCAAAACAGTGCCTCCAAGCCCCAACCCGGCCAACCGACCCAGAAGGACACCATGGTCGATGGTGTCGAAAGCCGCCGAGAGGTCCAGCAGGACTAACAGGGTCGCACTTCCCCCGTCCATCCCCCGGCGCAGGTCATCCACCAAGGCGACCAAGGCAGTCTCCGTCCCAAACCCCGGCCTGAAGCCAGATTGGAATGGGTCCAGATAATCCGTTTCCTCCAGAACCCTCTGAAGCTGGGACGCCACCACCCGCTCAATCACCTTGCCCAGAAATGGGATATTGGATACTGGCCGAAAGTTGTTTAAATTTGAGGGATCCAGGGAGGGCTTCTTCAGGAGGGGGCAAACCACCGCCCGCTTCAAAGCAGGCGGGAGCACCCCCTCCTTCAGAGATGCATTCACTACCCTCCCCGTCCACTCGGCCAGCCCTCCCCGGGCAGCTCTAATTAGCCATGCCGGGCAAGGGTCGAGCGGGCAAGCAGCAGGTCTCACACTCCAGAGAATCCTGTCCACATCCTCAGGCTCTACAAACTGAAAAGAATCCCAAATGATAGGATAGACAGGTTCCCCGGGGACATCACTAGATCTGCCCACAGCAGCGTCCAAGTCATGCCGGATCTGATCGACCTTGTCTGCAAAATGTCGAGCGAACTCGTCACAGCGAGCCTCCGTGTGCTCCTCCCCACCAGTAAGGGGGGCAAGATGTAACAGACTGCGGACCACACGGAAGAGCTCAGCCGGACGGTTCTCTGCAGACGCAATGGTGGCAGAGAGGTGAGCTCTCTTAGCCACCACCACTGCTCTAGAATAAACTTTCAATTGGGCCTTAGCCCGTGTCCGGTCAGATACGGCACGAGTCTTTCGCCACCGACGCTCTAGTCGTCTGCTCTGTCGCTTCATCGTTCGCAGCTCCTCAGAAAACCAAGGAGCCGCTCTGATTCTGCGACTTGGCATAGGACGCTCAGGAGCAATCTCATCCAGGGCCCTGGTCATCTCCATATTCCAGAGGTCCACCAGGGCACCGGGTGGATCTCCAACTCTGGCAACAGGAAAATCCCCCAGAGCCCTCAGGAATCCATCTGGATCCATCAGCCTCCGAGGGCGGATCATAGAATGTGATCCCCCGCCATTGCAGAGGTGAGAAGCCGCAACAAGCCTAAATCCCACCAGACAGTGATCTGTCCATGACAAAGGAGTGATCTTAATCTCCTCCACCTCCAGATCACCATCAACCTGCCCCGCAGTAAACACCAGGTCCAGCATGTGTCCCGCCTCATGTGTCGGGGCAGATATTTTTTGAGACAGACCCATGGTTGCCATGGAGGCCATGAAGTCCTGAGCCGCAGATGTTGCCGGGGCCTCGGCATGGACATTAAAGTCCCCCAACACCAGAAGGCGGGGGGACTCCAACACCACGCTCGAGACCAGCTCCGTCAGCTCAGGCAGGGAGACTGCTGGGCAGCAAGGCGGGCGGTACACCAACAGAATCCCCGTCCTGTCTCGCCCCTCCAACACAACACGAAGGCACTCAAACCTGGTGGACTGCTGAACAGGGTATCTGGTGAGACGGATGGAATCCCGATAGACCATTGCAACCCCACCTCCCCGCCCCTGTAGCCGTGGCTGCTGCAGTACCCGGAAACCCAGTGGACAAATCTGGGAAAGACTGACCCCTCCCAGCTCATCCAGCCAGGTCTCCGTGATACATACCAGGTCGGCTTTCTCCTCCAAGATTAAATCATGGATAAGAGAGATCTTATTATTCACTGACCTGGCATTCAGAAGCAGCAGCTTCAGACTCAGGGGACTGTTGCCAGGATTTCCAAGGGTCAGAGGGATGAGGGAAGGGCCAGAAAGAGGGACAGTCTGTCTACGACTGACCCTCCTTCTCCTGTAATGTCCAGCCCCGACCCCACCGCCATATCTTCCGTAACCCGTAACTCTGCTAATGGTGGCCTCCCTCCTTCCCCCTGAGCTCCCTCGAGGTGTCAAACACATAATTCCGGCGGGAGCGACCTACAAGCCAACCACCAGCACAAATACAAAAACTAAAAAACACAGACACACACACACACACACACACTCCCACCAACAACCGGTGCAGCAGCCCTCACCCCACTCCCACTGAGGCTTGGGCTGCTGCAGGCCTCTGCCTCCCTCTCACTGAGGCAGAGGCCCTCACTCCTTCCCTCCCTGCCCCCCTCCCTGCCCCCCTCTCACAGAGGCAGGGATAGCCTTCCACTCCCTGGCCAGACTCTCACTCCGGCCAGGAAGTTACACTCGTACAATCACTCACTCAGTTAAAAGGCTGGGGTTGGCTTGTTGACAGGCGACTAGGCTCCAACAATAAAGATGTGGCTGGAGCGTGACGATCCACAGGACGATAACCCAGGAGGCAGCCAGGACACAGATGTTGCATAAGTATCTTTACAGGTCTCCATCAGTGTAAACCTATGCATGTTTACTCAGGAGTAAGTTCCACTTTGATTTTTTAAAAAAGGCTTACACCCAAGTAAGTAAGTGTATAGCAGGGGTCTCCAAACTATGGCCCAGGGGCAAAATCTGGCCTGCCACAAGATTTTATCCAGCTTCCCAGCAACTTACAATATTTCACATTTTTACTCATTATATATCATCTTTCAGTTTAAGCATGGCATTGTTTCTTGAGAAATGTCACATTTCCCTTTTGTTCTGAATCATATCATGCTGATTACAAAAAAGATCCAGATAAAACTTATTCATTCATTTAAATTCCATTCATTCATTTATAAAACTGATCTTTTTCGGCCTGCAAAAATCTGTAAAATATGTGATGTGTACTTTCCGAAAAGTCTGGAGACCCTGGTATATAGGACTGCAGCCTTCTCCTTCAAGTTATTTGATTGTGTCAGTTTCAGTCCTTCATGCAAATTTTTGTTTCAGTTCTTGCTGAAGCACAATTTAAAGTATAACTTTTCTTGAAAGCCAAGCACTGTCTGAAACAGTGTTACAGGAGACCATTGATAATAAAGCAGGAAACTGGCCAGAAAACACTGCTTTCATTGGCTACAGTAGCTATCAATCATCCCTTTTAATCATGAATACTACCTCGCTTCTATTAAGTACTTGTAAATGAAGCTGTTGATATTGGCAATCGAATGAAAATAAATGTATACGGAAAAGGTACTAAGAAGGCACTGTATTGGAAAAGGTAGGAGATACCTGGAGGAGATAGGGAATGGTATCAGCAATGGCCCCTTGTCCAAATAAGCCAGGGATTACAGGGTTAACCCCCAAGGTCTTAGAGAGCCTCAGGAGCACAGCTGTAGGCTGATGAGGCCAGCACAGGTGCAGATGGGTGTGGCTGATGAAGTAAAGCCTGCCCACTGATTGGCTGGCCTCAGTATAAAGCTGGGGGCAGGAGCTGGCGAAAGGAGGCTGGGAAGGTGTTGGAGGAAGGCAGCTGGCTAGGTACTGGAGGATGGTACCTGGGAAGGTGCTGAAAGAGAGGAGGTCCAGTGGGTGACTGAACCCCCTCCCTCTTGTCTATCTCTGAGGCCACTCTGGAGAGGAAATTTGTGGACATTGGGGCCCTTGGGGTGGCCTGGCAGGGAATTTGGCGGAACAGGCACTGAACCCAATCTTAAGTATCTGCACTCAGAAATAAGCCCCACTTTGTTCAGTGCACATTACTTCCAAGTAAATGTACGAGAATTGCAGCCTTACAACCCCAGATAAATTACATACTAGTGCAGAGGCAGAGATGGGAAATTGGCAAGAGGAGGTAGAATGGATTTCCTCAGTGTCAGAAAACAATCTTTTGCACTTAATAATGTATTGCACAGAGCATGACATCATTGGCACAGAACAAAAAGACAGGCTCCATCGGTATAAAACAAGGAATCAAGGAGATAATATTTCACGTGGCGCTTCGGTTGATTTCCACTTAGCCAGGCCACTTTTTCAAAAACGTTCTTGAAGAGGGTCACATAGCCCAGAAAAAAAAAGAGAGAGAGATTCCCAGACACACAGGGGCTCACAGTCTAAAGAGAAACACTCTGATTTACAAAGTCCCATTTTTGTTATAAACTATCTGCCAGATTCTCAGAACTTCTGGCTTTCCGCCCCACCCCCCCTCAGTTAAATTCAGCTCTATGCTTAAATGGCAGATAGATGTCAGTATTTGGGGGTTAAATAAACCCCTTGGAGGCCCACAGGTGGGAAAGCAGAGGGCCATTAAGCACGCCAAGTGTGAAATATTGAAGAACATCCTGCAATAATGGGTGGAATGAGGAGCATTTTGGTTCCATCGGTGCTTGACAGGAGAAGTCCAGTGAAACGTAGATGCATTCGAACATCCGTTCCAGCTTTGAAAACCTTTGGAAGTTAAATAGTGGAGCCAATGTTCTGTGGTACACCATCAGGAGTGGAGACAATTCAAATGAATGCTGTGTAAAAGTCTTTGTGAAGGTTGGAGAAGATAATAACATCCACTTTTCAGAAGCTCTGCTCAAATTTAAAAAAAAAACACGGTTGGGAAAAGAAAATAAGTTTGTTTTGGCTACTTAACTCTTGGCTTTGATTTTATCTTATTAGGGCTGCTTACTTGCTGAGATGCAAATCTCAAGACTATTGCTTGAACCCATAAATGTGACTTGATTAGGAATGCAGATAGGGTTACCAAGGCATAACGGGGAGATTACATCTGTTCCAGTAACAGATCTGCAGCTGCAAAGGAGGAGGCAGGCTTCTCTTGTCCTGCTTCTTTCCCAGTTCCCTTGTCCACCCTCGCTCCTGGATCAAAGAGGATTCTTGTGTTGATCCACAGTGGGCAGAAGAGGCTGTCAGGCAATTGGACTGGGAAGGCGCAGAGGAGCAGGCCTGCCTCTGTTTTCTTTCATACTTGCAAATCTGTTGAAACAGTGTTCCTCAAACTGTGGGTCGGGACCCGCTTGGTGGGTCACGACCTGATGTCAAGTGGGTTGCAGAGAGCTGGGAGCCACCATCTTGGAAGCTGCAGACCTTACTCTTGCTATGTTCCTTTTGTGAGTCTGAATTTTCAAGTAAGGGTTTTGTTTTTAAAAAAATGTTTTTAGTTTGGTGTTTTTACATATCTTGCTTTCTGTCAGGGATGTTTCCTGGTTGTGCAATTGTTGCAGTCCAAGAATGCCAGTTTGCATTCCAGGACTGTCATTTGATTACATTACAATGATGACGCTTCCTGCTTGATGATGTCAAATCAAATCAAAATCAAAAAAACCTTTATTGGCATACAAACCCTAATTACAAATAAAATATAAATACAAATAAACATCAGAACACATAATTCATATGGACTTGATGATGTCACTTACAGCCTTGACATCACTTCAGACTGAATATTATGTCAAAAAGCATAAAATACATTTTCAATGACAAAAGCAAAAACACTTCCTACTAAGATTGTCTCATGTTCATGTACAGTAAAGAAATCAGCAACTCTTCAAACCCCCCCCCCCCACAATAATGCATTTCCGAAGCCATTTCTTTGAACTTTTTAACGATAAACTGCTTTGAGAGTCTGTAAATTATCTCCCATTGAGATGATGGATGCTGTGTAAGAAACGTTCACTCTCACTTTCGGCTTAATATTTCCACATAATTCCTCATATATTGCTTGTCTCCTTTATCACACTGTTCTGGAAAAGACTTTAAATCGCTGCGGTGGAGCCATCCATTTCAGGCTTAATTTTTATTTCATTTGAAAATAGTTACATTGTGTGTTCACAGAGTACTGTGATCACCACAGTACCTTTTCTTTGCTCTGAAAAGTGATTTTTCAGATAATACAATGGAAAATGCCGCTGGTGTGACCAATGGTATCTCAGAGGAGCTGCTTCCGTTTTGAGTAGGGGGAGGCAGCTTTTAAACAAAGTCCTGGCCCAGGTGTTTGAATGAGTTGAGTGGTTAGAATCTGTTTTAGAAGCTGTAATTTAATATTATTAGTTATATTTGTTGAATAGCTACAATTTTGCTACATTAACAGCACAATCCTATGCATGTCGACTTGGAAGAGATCAGCATGTGTGGCTCACAAGTTTGTCTTAGGTCATCATGGGTTGAAAAGTGGTACAGTACATCATATTACAGGGAGATTTTCCCATATCTGAACATCCAAAATCTGGATCGGAAATCCAGACATGTTTGTCCAAGTGCGGAGCCAAGCAGGCAGCACATTGTGGACTGCAGCACTTGTGAAGTGCGAACAGAGGAAGTGTGAACACAGTGTGAATAGAAGGAACACTTGTGTAGTGCAGTGGCATAGCTAAGGGGGTGCAGGGGGTAGCAATTGCACTGGGCAACAAGCTTTAGGGGGCACAAGCTGACCTTGACCCTAATGGTCAAAATTGTAAAAACCTTGGTACGTATGAATAACATCATCATGTTATATATTATTGGAAATTTCATGCTGAATGCAATAAAACAAATTGTAATATCTGGATTCTATCAAAGGTTATGGCCAATTAACCAGAAAACCTTTATTTATTTACTTACTACCCACCTCCTTTGGCCAACGCAAGCCACTTGAGTTGGCCAAGTGCTGTTGCAAATGTGCCATAAAGCAGGTTTGCGTCTGTGCAACGGGCGCAGAGCCGATGCAGGCAGTTGCGTCAGCCCTGTAATGTTGCCACAACCACCAGATAAGTTGGTCCTGCACCAGCTGAGTTCAGCCAGTGCTGGGCCATTACTGGGCAGGCGGAAGGTGGGAGGGAGGATGTTCCGGCCAGCTGAAACTCCCCCATGGAATCCAGCAGATACTGCATTGGTACCACCAGGGGCGTAGCTAATAAAAGTGTAGCCCAGTGCAAAGGCCAAAATTTTGCCCCAGAAGTGACATCACTACAGGAAGTGATGTCACAGTTGTATTTTCATTTTCTCTGGGTTTTGGGGCCATAACTTTTGATAGAGTAAAGATATTAACTTTGGTTTGTTTCATTGTATTCTGCATCAAATTCCCTTTCCAATGATATATAACATGATGAAGGTATTCATACATACCAAGGTTTTCACCATTTTGGCCTCTAATGTCAAGCTCAGCTTGTTGCCCCCCTAAAGCTTGTTGCCCGATGCAATTGCACCCCCTGCACTTTTTTAGCTATGCCCCTAGGTACCACTGCATTGCTACGCAGGGAGATAGGTAGGATTTGGCTGAAAGATAGCAGGAAAAAAAGGAGCAGCAGCATCTAGGAAGCCAAAAGCAGAGGCAAAGCCTCCAAAAGATGTTCAAAATAGACAAAAATGTCTGGAGAATTGGCTCTTATCACAGAAAGATTTTTAAGATGATTTATGGGAGAAAGATTCTGGAGACATGTTTGGGATGAATCATCAAAAGAAGTGGAACAGAAATCTCTTTGAAGGTGATGTGTCCAAAGACAACGGGCATCTTGTATTCTACTTCATTTATTTTTCTCCTTTTCTGGCATTACAAGCACAAAAGCAAGGAGAGATTCATAGTTCAGTCCATAGCTGCGTCTCCTACTATTGAAAATGCATTTAGTAGATGCAAAGCACTTGAGAAGGGACCTTTTTGAAATGTTTGGCTTGCTTTTTGATATTTGGGGGGCTTCTCGAATATCTAGATCCAGCCTTGATCATCCAGGTCAAATCATCACATCTGTGAGTCGCCCCACTGAAATGAAGGGGAGCCTATGAATGCTCTTGCATAGATCCCATTTGTTTCACTGTGACTTACAGAGGACAACTTTCCAAGAGAGTCCCGGAGGCCCTAACTTACAAACTCATTAGACCAGTGTAAAGCTTCATTGGGAATTTCCGAGGTGATGAAGTTCCCAAGTAATAGATTTTTTTGTGCTCATCGCAAAGCACTGGGTAATGAAGACAGACGAATATTTAATTATGTCTCCGTTTTGTTTCATGCTACCAATTACAAGCTTTTGAGAGAACATTTCTTTTCTCCGCTCTGCGACTTAGAAGGCTAGAAACATTTCCAGTTATGCTCACATCTTATTCAGAACCGGGCCAGTTGCCCAGCTATTAATGAGAAAGCTGAAACTAAAAGTTTAAATCTTAAACTCATTTTCACAAAACTGGCCAATGAGATTGACTTTTGCTTGCATTATTAGCCATGAAGACATGGTCTTTTATCTTTTGGTCAAGCCTATTCCAGGACTCAGAGCAGTAGGGAGGTATGAGAAGGCATACCGGACTCAAGACTATTTCCAAATGAGATCTTCCGTTCTTTTCAGAAGACAGAAAATGAAGAAACTGCACACTTGAAAGAAAACCCAAAGAAACCCATGGAACTGGTCAATTGTACTTCTCAATACATTTCCACAGAACCAGGCTATAATCATTAACTAGCAATAATTCTGGTTTTCCCATCTTTCAGCCTTCCATTCCAGACCTAAATAGGATCAGCGCAGGAGTGTTGCAAATGTGCTATAAAGCACATTACATTTACAACACTCTCGGAGTCATTTTTATATTTCAAGAGCTGGTGTCGTGCAGTGGCTTGAGCTGGGACTCTTCCCTGAGTCAAAACTTCCCCCTGTCATTATTTCCAAAGATTGAGAAGGATGTTAATTTAGCTAGTTCAGAGTGAATGATTATGGTTTTCAGAGGCTCCCAAAAAGAGATGGGACAACAGAATAAGGTGGCAGTGAGGATAATTCTGCCAGACAAACCTGGATGTCTGATAATGACTGTGTAAAAAGGTCCGTGTTGGGAAGGAGAAGCTTCAGTTTGAAATTGCTGGTCAAGAATTTATCTGGAAGCTTGACACTCTCCCATTTGGGCTTAATCCAGACTGGGGCTTTCTTTCGCATGACAGATATTAAATTAACACAGTAGCACTAGTAAGAGAGCATTATGCCAATTTCTGCTGTTGCGAATGTTCTTGCTCTATGTTCTTGTCTATGTTCTTGTCTTGCTAATGTTCTTGCTCTATGTTCTTGTCTACGTTCTTGTCTTGTACATTTTTGGGCTCTTTCCCATTTTGTGTGTGTGTGTGTGTGTGGGCTCTGATGAAATGGGGTCTAGTTCACCAAAGCTTCAGCCACAGTAAATCTGTAAACCACAATAATCCTTCAAGACACCACAAGAATCTTTGTAATCCCGATCCCAATCTCACTTCACATACTCCAGGGCTGAGCTCACGCACAGGCTTCTAGGCAAACACATTTCCCTCATCAAACCAAGACAAACGTGGGTTCACTGCAATTGCCGGCAATCACTGTTCCTTGACAAGTGATACATGCATGTGGAATACCCCAAGGTTTTTTTTAAAAAACATTTTATGTATTTATTTTATTTGAAGGATTTATACCCCGCCTTTCCCATGCTGAAGCAAATGCCCAAGGCGGCTTACATGGGCAAGCTAGTTCAAACCACCATTTTTTTCAATGGAGTTTTTAATAATAATAATAATAATAATAATAATAATAATAATAATAATAATAATAATAATAATAATAATAATAATAATAATAATAATGCTTGTATTTATATACCACCTTTCTTAGGTCATCAGATTTCTCTAATGACTATAACTCAAGGTGGTTTACATAGGCAGACTTTATTCAGAAACCCGAAGGTTTTTACAATTTTTACAGAAACGTTCTATCTTCCAAGAACTACACACATACAGACGGATCTTTCTGGATTTAGTCCTTCTTTCTGGCCACTCGTTTGTCTTCTTGCTGGCTGATAAGCGGCTTCCCTGCTCCCACCAGAGAAGCAGCTGACTTTGGCACAACTTCCCCTCACACAAGGCAGCCGGAGACAGCTCAGCTGTTAATCAGTCACAGTTTACAAGGTCTGCCGCTCACAGAGACTTCTGGTAGTTCCGAACTGGTGACCTTCAGATCTTTCAGCTCTTATCTTCAGGCAAACGGAGGCATTAACCCTCTCGACTAAATCTTCTGCCCTAAATCTTCTGACTAAATATACGCTATTCTTGTGATTCACCAGATCCACAGTCCCAGATGTAACCATCACAGTGTGGTTCTCTCCTATGGCTGTGTGCCATTGAGCTTTGGCATTGAGCATTGAGCTTCCAGCCTGGAAGGTCCTCAAGGTTATATTCTGATTTTTTGCCAGCTGGCCTCACACATTCCCACACTGGCTAATCAGCTCCACAGCAACTCCATTCTGCCACTACAGGTACTGCCGCTTGTCACAGCCTGGCATTCTGTCTCCCATCCCAGAACAAGACCACAGATTCTCAGGCTTAGCTTCAGGCAGTGCCAGCAAGGCCTGGTGAAAAGGTGAGAAATTCAAAAGATTGACAACACAGCATGCAAACACAACTAACAAGTGACACATTGCAACCCTATGCATCTCTACTCAGATCAGTTTTGCAAGCGGCCGCTTCCCGCTCCTCTTCAGAGCCATTCATGGCCAGCAAAGCCTCCGGTTTGCTGTAGCCACTGGGAATGGCTCAGAAGGCGAGGGAGAGCTTGCAAAACTTAGTGCTGTGATCCAGCAAAGCTCAGTGAGGGTGTGGCAGGTGAGGCAGAATCGCCCTGCCAGAGTTCTTTAAAAAGTGCTGCCACTGCTGTGATCATGCAAACACATACAACCGGGGGGGGGGGGGGGCTTTGAAGAGCTGAAGTCCATGGGTTGTAAGTGTTGGCAGGATCACAGCCACCGCAACAGAAGTGGAAGCACTACAGTAGGGCCATTCTGACTCACCTGCCACATCCTTGCCGCAGCGAAAAGGTGCTCCTTTGACGCAGGAAGGTGGCTCCTCCAAGGGTGAGGGCAGGTACTACTCTGGTAAGAGTAAGAGGGCTCAGCAAGAGGTTTCCTGACCACAGGCTAGTGTGGCCAAGTGAAAAACGTGGAGGTTTTCGGCAGAGAAGAACGTGCCACCAAAATGGAAGGCGTCTCTAGGGAAAGAGACCATCAAAACGCACCACAACAAGAACACCTTCACTGAGGGGATGCTGATCTAAAATGTAAGGGGTTTCTATGGGGAAGAAGTCTCCAAACACACAGCATGGCCACCTCCAAAGGGTTTAGAAGTGACCCAAAACACTCAGAAGCATGGACCCTTTCCCAAGAAAAGCGACCAAGTGCTCAGTGTGGACACCTCCAAGAGAGGCAGAAGCGACAAAGTTCTGCTTCCCAAGCTTGGGCAGTTATAGGACTTTGCACAAAGGAACCAAAAGCATTTCTGGGTGGACGAAGAGGTTTGGAACTTCATTTTGGGTATGCAGCCCAGGTTGCCTGGACTTGATTGGGTTTGAGCTGTATCCTTCCAGGAGCACCCAAAAGGCTTGAATTTCCTGAGAAACAAAGGGCAGGGCAGGGTGTGTGCTGCACCTTGGCTCCGGGAGAGGCTTCTTGGCACAGGAATCTGAAAAGGCTGTCCAGGCGGCCTGGCCACTGGATAGCTGGAACTTAATTTATTAAGCAGCAGGATTTGTTTTTGCAGTGCAATTCTATCTAAACTCACATTTGCAAGCCCCTGGAGGAAAGGAGACACACAGATGCCCCGCAGTGCTACTATACAGCCTTCCTTCCCCTTAATGGCGCTTAATTAGCATGTCCTCTCCTAAGTGTTCAGCATGAGATCTCCCTTTTGAGAGCAGTCCTGTTTCACTCCTGGAAATGCCAGCCAGAAACCAAAGTACTGTAGAGTTGGAGTGGGCTGCACACATATGCAGAGGAAAAAAAGGAGGTTTATAACATACCCACAGCCACAGATGGGATATTGTATGTTCTTTAAAACAACCACCATTTAAAAAAATTATTTTTACCCTATTAAGCATTATTGCCATGCAGTAAACAAGGCTGTATAAGTTTTATGCAGGAATAGTATGTGAATGCTGAGATGAACATCAACAACCACCTTTTGAGTGCTCTTCTGGTGCAGAAAGCTCCCTCCTGTGAAATTGACTGGGCATTGATCCAATTGGAATGCACAGAGCAAACCTGTTAGAAGGAGAGTTGCTGGGGCATAGCTGTCTGCCTCCTTGCTTTATTAGGGATTGAGATGTGATCTTTCTGCAGGGCTGACTGTTGACCTTTGAAAAAATGGATGGGAGCATCAAAAGTTCTGAAAGCATTGATTAGGTGTCTGCAAAGTTGCAAACAGCTCCTGAAGTTTCAAAATACAGATTTCTGGCTTAGAGATACACCACAATGCAGACTGTCTCTTGGGGTGAATCATTTTGTAGGACAACTAACACCGCTCAAAATCATTTTGGTGCATGGGATCTCAAGGCTCCTGCCAAAAGAAAACGCCAGTTCTATGTTCCTATGGCAGGAGAAATAGTCAGACAACTTGTGCTGTTAACGTCATTGCAATATAGTGACCTAAGAAAACCACAAAGTATTTCAAAAACACATGGAACTCAGTGTGTTAGGAAAGAGAGCCAAGAGTTGAATTACGATTAATGACACCACATGGGTTGATTTGTATTTGTCTTTGA
Source organism: Lerista edwardsae (assembly GCA_029204185.1). NCBI lineage: Eukaryota > Metazoa > Chordata > Lepidosauria > Squamata > Scincidae > Lerista > Lerista edwardsae. Next base: position 155,772 of record JAJKFI010011864.1, read on the forward strand.
ATTGTGGCTGGCAATACAACCAAACAGAAAAAAACCCAAAGAGCATTGATGAATAACTTCCAACTCAGTTCATTGCTCCTGGCGTCTCTGGCTCTGAAAACATTCTGTAATGGGCACTAAATTACATGAACCATATCATTTTTGTTTGGCTTGGGACATAATTAACATGTCACCATTATAGCTGATGAAGAGCACAATCCTAACTGCGCCCAAGTTCCTTGTGCCGACCTTCGAGTATCACAAGGGCTCTGTAAAGCATGTTTGCGACACTCTTGGAAAAAGGGAGGCCGGTGCACAGATGTGCGCCATCCACCATGCTCCAGTCTCAGCGCCAGGTGAGGCCAGACTACGGAGGCTGGCACAAGGGCTTGAGGTGGCGGGAGGGAGGGTGAAGGTGGAATACGGTGGGGGAAGGAGGGTCCATGGGTAAACTGCCCCAGGGAGGGGGGTGGAGCCAGGATCCGGCTTTTAGCCCAGATCCTAACCCCTGTCCCTGGTCCAGTTGGCCCTATGCAAGCTGCACAGATTTCTACCAGCAATTTCACTGGTACAGATCCAAGTAGCCCATAGGAGTGGCTGGGGCTTTACCCAGGGTAAGGGGACAAATGTCCCCTTACTCCAAGTTGTGCCACAGCCACCTCCTAACTGGGCTGGATATGGTGCAGGCCAGCTGGCCTGCCTATTCTAGCCCTGGTTAGGATTGGGCTGTCAGTGCTGCACATACATAATTGCACAGGTAGGCTGAACACACACATTCCTCCTTTGAATAATATTTTGTACAGCACGAAAGAGGATAATTTCAATTATCATGTCTTCTTGGTTGTAACAGCAGTACAATTTCTTCCTTTTCTTAGTCTCACTACACTTATTTCTGAGAAGAATTCGGATTTTCGACTCCATGCAAGCAAAAATAAGCTTTCTGCCGCCTCCAGTGATTATTCAAACTGAAGGTTAGTGATTTTATTCCAAGAGCCATTGGTTTCATAGCTTGAATGCTCATTAATTCATTCTCTGACAAATGATGCCTGCAAAACATAAATTTACTGAATATTCGTGGGGTTGAGTTGTTCCCTGCGTACATGGAAGACAATAAAATTGCTTCCTGTGCAGGAAATACTGTTTGTCAAACTAGAAGCATGACAGTTAAGGAGTGGAAAATATGGTAGTCGGTAATGAATCGACTGAATCTTCCACCTTGGATGTTTTAAAAGATTGCAACACGGAGAAAAACCATTTTCAAATGCATTATATCATACTTGGTATTTGAAGCTAATGTTATAACAGTCATTACAAAAGCATTTCAGCTCTTGCCCTTAGTTTAAGAGTTTGACCTGCCTCCCACATTTGCAGTGCATACCCCTGTATATGCAGGTTAACATGCAGTGATGCACTAAATTGTTAACATCTATCTTAAAAGTGGCTGTGTCAGGCAGAGAAAGGTGCTAGGGGAAAAATGGGCAATCCTATTAAGGGGATTCTTGGTGATCTTCAAAGTTTATGGTCAAATCTGTGTAATGTGTTCGTTTTTCCTAAGTAACACATGGGGGGGGGGGACTGACCTTTCCCACAGTGCTGTTTTCTCAATTCAACTCCCCTGCCCTGCCACCCAAATAAAATAAAGTTGATGTTTGTCCCATGGTGAGAGAAAACATTGATACCTTTATGATGCCCTTCCCACCCCAAGGGCAAATGAAATCAAACGTGGTGGTGGGGAAAGGTAAAATTCCTTTTCCTTCAATGTGGTCATCATTTGAACTGGGCCCCACAGTTGCTTTTAATTACATCTTGGAAGTCAACAAGGAGCCATCTCCATTTTCTATGTGTTCTGGTGGCACGATGCCACATCGGTTTGAAAGCGTACACAAATGGATGGTGAAGGAATAGTGTGCGTTGGTCTTGTTTTGAAAAAAGACTTACACATCTCATATATTTTCTAAGTGAGGGCACACACACATCCAGGCTTCTTTCAAAATAATATAGTCCAAAACAAAGGGCAAAAAAATAAAGGAGGCAGGTTAAAATGCAGCCGCTCTCTTAACAGGGATGAAGGCTGTAAAAATCCACTTTAGTAAGCTCCTATTTGCTTTTCATAGCAGCTACAGCTGTCCATTGAATGGCTCTTAAATTTTAAAAGTCCTGGTTGTAGTTAACCAACCATTTCACAGCCTCTACAAAATAGTTTACAATCCTCTGTGCATGGAAGTGGAAACTCAGATGGGTGAAATAGTATGATGAAGAGGGTGTGGGTTGCTTAGCAAAGGTGAGGAAAACCTGGTCGCCCTGAAAAGAAACCATTGAAATCCTGGTTTCCCTGGAATCTAGGGATGCAATCCTAATAGTGCCCTTGGGCTGGCGCTACACGCTTGCGTTGGCCAACATCACTAACACCAACGTGGGGGCACTGACCAACACCCATGTGTTGCACTACTGCCGTTGGGCCTTGCGACGGAGGAACATCTCCATTTTTTTACTCCACGCCAAATAATTTGTCCCGGATAACTGGCTCAGGGGAAAGCCCGGCATGCTCAAATGTGACTGCATGCTGTCTGCTTAGGAAATCGCTCCTTACCCCTCCTTGGTTCAGTGTCTCTTTATCTTCAGCTATTACAACGATAAGCCTGCTAGCACTGGGCCCATAACCTGATGATAGTGTAGAAGCAGCTTGCAGCTGTGAGGCTTAGAAAGGCTTCAAGGTTGCAGAGCTCCGGCAAGGAATCACTCAGGCAACAGAGATTAGGGTAGCAAGAACTTCTATATGCTCAGAAGAAGGCTTCTTGAAGCAAAGAACAGCAAACAGGTACAGCAAAGCTCCTCCAACAGCAACACTTACATCGCCAACAACTAACCACAGGTGTTTCTGGTCTTGATTAAATAGTCCCCAGCATCCAATCAGAGATCAGATGATCTCATCGCCAGGCTGAAGCTGAGTCAGAATGACTCAGCACTTTACCACTGGTCTGCTAGGCCTGAATGACTCAGCACTTTACCCCCTGAGTCAGCCTAATGTTAGGCCTTTCCCCATTCAGGCCTGTAAATTTCCAGGGACTTCCTTCAATATCCCAGCAAAAATGACTAAAACATAACCCAACTTATTGCTGTATTCTCAGAAAAGCAGCAGGTTCTGGCATCAAAATGATGGCACTTCTGGCCATGACATCACTTCTGGTGAGTCCTGGACAGATGGTCATTTGAAGGAGAAGGAACAGGAGGCATGAAGCCACCAGCAACTCCTCTGTAACTAGAGCAGAGCCTGGGGGAGGGGCAATCATGTGCCCCCCCTTAGTGTAGCACCCAAGGCAGGAGGAGGAATGGGGGCTTGAAGTTGCCATAGCAAGTACTCCTTCTCCAGGGAGAACGCAGAAATGATGTCAGTGCCATGTTGCATTGTGACATTGCTGCCCAGGGCTCCGGGGCACTGCGCTACTCCTCTGTCGAAATCTGCACATCCATTCCAACTTCCATCTGTTGATCTAGATGAGTTCCCAACAGCAGCATCTGTTTTATGCTGCATGTAGCATGTTTTATGCTACTATTCTATTGTAGCATGTTTTATGGGGGAAAAGGCAACGGCAACACCAGCATGTCCAAGCCTAACAAGAGAAGGTAAAACCTCAAATAGGTGTCAAGTCAAAGTTCACTGATTTGCCTAACATGTTTCAACTACATCTTTGCCTGGTGACTGGAAATGGTGAATGAAAGGAAAAATAGGAGAATACCACTGGTGTTGTAAAAGGCTTAAATGACACTAATAAAACCCCACCAGAGTACAAACAGAACCGAAAGTTAATCTACAATACAAAACAGTCTTAATAATTACATAAACATAAAAGGAGTCCATTTTAAGGGGAAAACCATTGGCAGTAGATTCAAAACATAATAATGATCAAATTCCCATACAATGTCTGACTACATGTGTGTGACAATTATGGCCCAATTCTAATTAACTGCCCACATGGCATTGAGGTGGCGCCAACGTGACTACCACTGTATCTCACTGGGGAGTTATGGTCCCTGGGTACCTCCTTGGGGTAAGGGAGCATTTGTTCCTTTGCAGTGGCGTTTCTACAGGGATGGCAAAGCTCTAAGTGTTGCAAGAAGCCTTACCTTGCAGTAGAAATCACTCCTCTCCTGCACCGTTTTAGCCAATCCTCACAGGGAACAGCAACATCTTGGCGTTGCTTACTGGCTACAGCAGCAAGGGAGAGGTGGGATTTACATGACAGGGTAAGGCTTCTTGCAAAACTTAGAGCTTTGCCATCCCTGTAGAAACGCCTCTGTTCCTTTGCCCCAGAGTAAGCCCCAGCCGGCGCTATGGGTTAACTTGGATCTGTGCCAGCGCAATACCTTGCACAAGTCCTAATTGACCTGTGTGGGCGTATCGAGCCTGGGAAGGGGGTCAGGATTTGGTGGGCACCACTGCTGCCAAACTTTCCCCCTTTCTGGGCCCAATCTGCCCCATCGCCTCCCCATTCTGCACTCCCTCCGCCCCCCGGTGCCAACTCCTTCTACCCTCCCTTCCCTGCCCACCCAACTTACCTGCTCTGGCAGGAGGCCAGCTGTGTGCAGCGGCCCATGGGTATTCTCCGGCCTTCCCAATGGCACTCAGGCAGTGCGTTACTCAGTACACTGCCAGAGTGAGCTTTACGGCTGCTTTTCAGCAGCCAGCATTGGTGGCATGAGCATTCTGCCCAAGAGTCCACCTGATTGGGTTGTTATACTCTCTGAAGGTACCTTCTGATGGCCACAAAGTGCATTTGGAGAGTGTAAGTATTATGTACTGGTAGTGACACACACACAAAACCATTTTTTAAAAAAGCAAAAAACAAAAACCTAGCACGGGTAAGCAGGGAAACAATCAGTTCATAAAATTGGCAAAAAAGCATTCAAGATGGAACAACATAATCACTGTAATATTGTTAAAACAATACAGAATATTATGGCATCTTAAAGATTAAGCACATTATTGTAGTATCCCGGGGAAAAACATAGGAAGCAGCTTTATCCTGAGTCAGACCACTAGGTCACCTAAACCAGGATCCAGTCTCAAGTTGCTTCCAAATACCAGACTGCTCTACCTGCTGTCACACCACATCACTGCATTTTTGTCAATATAAAAGTAACCTAACAGCTGCAAAGCAATTTGTGGTGAGCACAATCACAATGAATACGAAGGTGACTGATGCTCAGGGCATGAAGATTTTACTGCTTCCTAACTATTTCCCAATGCACTTTTCTTTTGTTCTAAATGTTTCTGTCATTCCTCTGAAATAATGCATGTGGTTTTTTTCCTGAGTTCCAGATGTTGTACTGGCATTCACAGGGCTTTATTTTTTATTCATCACTTAAGTTGCACGTTGACTCCCTGAAGATTCCCAATAAACAAACAATATTGGCTTTATTCTTGTAATTTTAGAAAAAAAAAACATTCTTCTGCAGTTTACCTGCCTGTTGAATGCATGGGTATAATCACAGCTGTGTTGTTTTTGAGAAATTCATCAATAAGAATACTATTAGGATAAAAAAGAAGGTTGTAGAAACTATTTTGGAGCCTCTGCACTTGATGCTTCTGAAAAAAAAATCCCCTCGTGTGTAACCCAAATCCAATTATTTTTAGAAGTGGGATATGGATGGTCCATCGTTGCACAGAATCAGTACAGAACAGCACTTATAATTAGTGTTTAAAGGAAGATCCATGGATGAGGAGAAATATCAATCTGATCACAGGTCATTAAAAGAAGACAGAATCACCTTCATGGGGGCATCTCTTCCAGAACTTTTCTCCACATAAAAATGATTTAGCAAGCGTTTCTTAACAAAGCAGCAGCAAATGCTTGAGATTAACTATGCCCTTTATGTAAAACATTGGTTGCCTCACAAAAACACAAGTTTGGAGCGCCTCCACTCTGGTGAAACAGCTGAAGGCAGCAGCCAAGGCATCATGGCTCTGGGCCTGGTTCGACGTTTCAACAAGATCCCGCTGCCTTTTGTAAGCAGTGTGTCTGGGATCCAACCCAGTGCCCCGCTCACCAGGGTCACCTGACATGGCCGAGATACCAGCCAGCAGACTTTCCTGCTTTCCCTCTTTTGCAGTCAGGCCAGTCCCACTGCGATTAAGGGAGAAGCCCAGTCGGGCAACCGATGCCCTGGGCAAGGGGGCTGGAGCTGCCATCAGCAGGCTCCAGAGAAGCAGAGGTGGTGAGTGCTCACAGTGTCAGGGGCCTGGATGGCTATCAAGCTGGGCTTTTGCAGCCCAGCCAGGAAGAAGGGGTGGAGCAAGGGGGTGGGGATGCTCCATATAACTCCAGGCTAGCCAGTTTGGAAGAGGCTGGCCAGCCTGTGAGCCTGAGCAAGTCTGGTGGTAGGGAGGAGGACCAGTGGGTGAAGGAACCCCCTACCCCTTCTTATCTCTACTGGAACCCTTGGCAGGCTGGGAAGCTGGAGGGAGCCCAGCCCCAACCCTCTGTGGCTCCAGCAATGACCTCGCTCAGCGCCCCTGACACAGAGCTGGGGGATTAAAGCAATCTCACAAACAGCAAACGTGACTTCGTTGAGAGCTTCGTGTGAACACAGAGAACTGCAGCAAATGGAAAAGAAGTCAAATGAGAGGAAAGAAGCAGTAGTCAAAAGTGGGGAAGTCAAATACAAAGAAGTCAAATGGGAAGACAGAGCAATGAATGTCTTTAAACCAGGGGGTGTCAAAAATAAGGCCCACAGGCTGGATATGCCCCCCAGAAGCTCTTTATTTGCCCTTTCAGCAGTGCCACTTCTACTGAGGCACTGAAAGGGAGAGATGGAACCAGTGGTGGGATTCAGGGGGTTCGCCCAGGTTCTATAGAACCAGTTGTTAAATGGCCGGGCCCCGCCCACTCGCTTACCTCGGCTGGCTTCGGGGTTTGTTTTTTTTTGCTCCGGCCATGACGTCATAGAACCGGTTGTTAATTTATTTGAATCCCACCACTGGATGGAACGTAAGAACAGCCTCACTGGACCAGGCCTCCCCGAGGCAGTCCAGTTACATGTATCTCACAGCGGCCCACCAGACGCCTCGGGGAGTTCAGAAGACAAGATACTTGCATCTTGCTGCCACTCCCCTGCATCTGGCATTTACCCTCTTTACCCTTTCACCACTTAATGAAGACACCAGACTACAGCTTGGGTTTAGCTTTTTTAAACACACGTGACCAATCCACTGATTTGGTATCCATGGCTTCAGTTATCCATGGATACCATAGATACTGGGACACCTATTAAAAAGATAGGGGAACATGAAAAGTCTTGTTGCAGCAAAACCACTGATGTTCCCCTATCTTTAAAAAGACGTCCCTAGTATCCACGGTTTCAGGTATCCACAGTGAGGCCCAGAACAGAACCCCAGCAAATACAGGAGCATGCCAATGATAGCCAATGGGCCTTACTCCTGAATAAATGGGCTAGGATTGCAGCCAAGTTTGGGGAATTTTTTTTTAACAGATCAGCAACTGCTTGTGAGGATTAGGAAGGTTCTTCTTTATTTTAAATATTTTTTTAAACTTATACTTGCGGTAAACTTTTAATTTACTGACTTAATTTTATTTAATTTGGTCGTATGGGGTGGTGTTTTCCTGCTATAAAGCATTATGAAAATGTAGAATTTAAGTTTCCAACATTCTGTCCTACTAACATTTTGTCAGCAGAGTGTTTGCCTTTTCTTCAAATCGCTTTCGGAAATAATGATCTCACAACTCAGTCCTTTAAGTGGCAATATAACTACATCATCACAGCAAGCCAGGCCCACTTACATCAAGAAACTCCGTGGCTGTTCACTTTTTTCCCATTACTATTTCCCATCTGCTTTGGGCAATAATTGCACTTTTAGTCTTGCCAGTCGTCTCACGTTGTCCTGCCCCCATTCGTTCAACGAGTGTTGCAAATTAACCAGGGGTTTGTACTGTGCCGTTAAAATGCTGCCTCATGCAAGTAAATTGAAAAATTCTCCAGGTGCCTCATTGGCACGGCAGTTCCACCCTATAATAAATTTTCAAAATCACTTTAGGTTGAAAGCAGGAAAAGCAACCATCATAAGCGGTTTGAAGCCAACTTCTTCCTGCAGAAGACAAGCATAATCACACAATTAATGAGTGTGACTCAAACCCTCGACTGCCAATAGGATAGAACATAATCCTGATTAATGGATAACCATCTCTGCACTTTATAGCTAGCAAAATCTTCTGCAACAGTCTATGCCGTTTCTTACCACCAGACTCTGCTTCTATTTCTCAGATTTGGCCACTTCTGTGTTCTAGTGAACTTGAAATACTGATCCAGGCTCTCCACAGGTATTGGCAGGGGTTGGCCAGAGTGGACACTAGCCAAAGACCCATGCCCATCAGAAGGACCACTTGGCAGCCTGGGTTAATCCCCAAACCTGCAGTATCGGTTACCTTAGCCATGCACCACCAGGCAGTGGGCAAGAGGCCATGTGGGGTGAGATGGGGTTCAATGCATTTTCCAGGGTAGCAACCTGCTGCTAACATTGGTAATACCCCCCTCTCCCCACCCCTCCCGCCATGACCTCTCTCAGTGGCATCTTTGTGCTGCTCCAGAGTGCACAGGAAGGCACTTGCTTTCTCACTGGTGCGCCAACAGTGCGCGACTTCCTCCCACTCTGCCAGTGGAGGAAGAGGGACACACCATTACTGTACACAGTTGCCCTAGAAACAGAGACACAGAACCCGGAAGTGTTTGTCAGCCATTTTCAACCTCTGTGCTCCAATCTCTCGTGGCACACCTGTGAACCTTTTGTGGCACACCAATGGCCACGGCACACCAGTTGAAAATTGCTGCTTTAGAGTCAAGGGCAAGAGAGGTTGGCAATGGCTGGAAAAGTCTCTGGAGCCCTGGTCTTCTGGGCTTACCAATATGGGACCCAGGTCTACCCACTTGGTAGATCTGGCCTCCTAGCTGGAGTCTACTCATCTGGCTTCAGAGCCCAGGTCTACTAGCTGGGCCAACCAGGAGGCTGCCGCCACTGCCACTTTCTCTCCTGAAAGTTCCTGACCCAGGAAGAATCCTTTTGTGTGTGGTGCAGCTGCAAAGAAGGCTAACACAATTTCAGCCTTCATTGTAGCTTCCAAGTTGTGAAAAGTTGTGTTTCCGCTTTACTGCACATTAGTACTCACCTGGAGTACTGTGTCCAATTTTGGGCAACACACTTCAGGAAAGATGCAGCCGAACTGGAGTGGGTTCAGAGAAGAGTGACGAGCCCCATGAGAAAAGGTTGAGAGAACTTGGTATGTTTAGTGTGGAGAAGACTGAGGGCGCAATCCTAAACTGGAGTTAGGCCGGCATAAACTAAGCCAGCAAAGTCTGGCCAGCACAAGGACCACCGTAAAGTATGTTTAGACCACTCTCAAAGTCAGAGAGGCCAGCACACAGACTTGAGCCATCCTCCCTGACTCCGAGAGTGGTCCAAACATGCTTTATGGTGGCCCTTGTGCCGGCCAAACTTTGCTGTCTTATCTTATGCCGGCCTAACTCAGTTTAGTTTAGGATTGCGCTCTGAGAAGGAATATGATCATGCTCTTCAAAGATCTGAAGAACTGTCATATGGAAGAAGGGACAATTTTGTTCTTAACTGCCTGAGAGTAGAACTAGATCAAATGGAGATAAATTGCAAGAGAGGAGATTCTGGTTGGACATCAGGAAGAAATTCTTGATGGTCAGAGCAGTTTGGCAGTGGAACAGATTGCTGAGAGAGATGATGGCTTCTCCCTTCCTGGAGATCTTCAAGCAGAGGGTCAACAAGCACCTGCTGGAGATGCTCTAGGTCTTATTAGAATAGACCTCAAACAGAACAATGCAGGGACCAGTGGACTCATACAATAAAACATCATGAATCACCAAGCATTACATAATGCAGAAAAAATATAAGTATCAGTGGTCCCAGAATAATTACATATGCTCTTTTATAATTTTCCTCAAGCCCTAATGGTTATAAACAAAAACTTGGCTGCAAACTTTATTGTCCAAAGGAAGCCAGGAGACATAGAAATTGGGAGCTCTGCCAGGGGCCCAATTAACCTTTTCCATTGGTTGATATAAAAATTACAGAAAAGTACCAGATGATTTATTGCATTGATTTCTTCTGATCTGCAAGGTTTTCTTCTATTAGAATATGGTATCCTTCGGGCAGCTACTACTCTAAGTGGCACCCAGAGGAACAGCAGTACCGAAATTCTATTAAGAACTCAGCTTAGATAAGGGAGAACTATTATTAGTTGGATCCAAGCCCTCTTTTGCACAGGCTTTGAAAGGTTGCCGTGACCCCCCAGATGAGGCTTCATGACCCCATTGGGGTTCCAAGGTTGAAGAACACTGAGGGTGCAATCCTAACCTGGAGTTAGGCTGGCACAGTTAGGCCAGGAAAGTTTGGCTGACACAAGGGCCACCATAAAGTGCTTTTGGACCACTCTCGAAATCAGCGAGGATGTATGCTGATTTCTGTGTGCTGGCCTTTCTGACTCCGAGAGTGGTCCAAACATACTTTATGGTGGCCCTTGTGCTGGACAAACTTAGCTGGCCTAACTGTGCCGGCCTAATTCCAGGTTAGGATTGCGCCCGGAGATAAGCAAAGCCCAGGTGACCCAGGCCGGCAGAGATCCCATCTTCAGGAAAATCATCCACAAAGAGATCCGGGCTAAGATAATCTTTGAGGATGAGAAGGTGGGCAGATGGTGGGGGAGAAGCTGGGCTGTGCAAAAGGGCAATGAATATACATTACATGGACCTTGAATCAAGAGCTGCTGGGCCAGACTAAAGGTCCATGCATGCCACCTTTCTGGCCTCATCAGCAGACAGCCCCAAATAGGTAACAGCTCTCTTGGCTATTTTGATACCGGCAATGAATATGCATTTGCTCTATGAGAACATCGACAGCGGATTTCTTTGAAATTAACTTGTTGTGCACTGCAGTTGAACTCTCATTAGCTGTAGCGTGACCAAACAACATATTAGAGTCCTGGACGTCCTCACGCTGAATGGATTGCAAATCTCTTCTCTTTCCAATAATAAAATCAACACAATGATTCTATAATTGGGTCCCAGCTTCTGTAGCTCACCATTCAGAGTGATTGTTTTGCGTAAAGACCCATTGTTCGGGCTGATTGTGTGGGCATGCTGGCTTCCACTTGGCTGGCAGAAGATACATAAAATGTTGGTATCTTTCACATGAAAATAAATATATTTAGCACAGCGTTCAGCAAACAAATGGGAAAAACAATCCCTTCTGATTCAGTGGTTTGACATTTCCAGTTAAATGGCCATGGAAAACTTTTTATTGCAGAATACTATAACAGGGGCCTTCCGTCTTAACATTTTCTCCCAATGAGACATTAGAGCAACATTGGTAGAAATGCAATCCCCAATGCATCATTGATAGAAAATTTAATAAAACAAGTTCTATTTCTCCTACAGGACATGGCTGGCAGAAATATGTTTGCTATCCCTGGAGGATGTTTGTATAATACAGTATATATTTGAAGGTATTGTGCTCTTGTTGTAAGCATATGAAATGCTTACAACAAGAGCACACTGAGCTATTCTGTACTGCAGTGGTTCCCAAACTGTGGGGTGGGACCCACCAGTGGGTTGCGAGCCTTTTTCAAGTTGGTTGCGAAGCAGCTAGGGGAGCCATATTGAAAATATGTGTGGCATGAGTACGATTGATTGAGAAACACTGCTCCAAAATATTTGCCAATGGACTATTTTCCCCAGGAAAACATGGGCAGTCATTGCTATTTTTAAATGTAAATGATCTTAACAATGTATATATTTGCTCCCAAACAGTGGAGTTAAAAAGGAATATTAGTCATCAAAGTGGGTAATCTTATTGCTACTGTGAGTAACTAATGTTAATGGCCTAATGAAAATAAGATACCTTTTTAACAACTGGGCAAATTATGACACATAAAGAGCGGCAAGCTTTGTTCTAAAAATCCAAAAGCTAGGTCAGATTTGTATGGAGGACAATGTGGTGAATAGCTATTATGGATTGTCCAATTGCTTTAATGTCTTTTCTTTTTTGAATAATGGTAAATGCTGTCCTTGCAGAATCTGTTTTATTGTCCTGGAATCAGTGGTGGGATCTGAATGAGCTAGGAACCGGAATGATGACCGGGACTCACTGTTGATTGGCACGTGTCGGGACCGTTCAAAGCGGCCCGGCCACGCCCCACAGCCCGTCCCTTCGGTTCCGCGGTGGATGCGCCCCACCGCCACTGGCTCAGGCGCCCCACCGCCCCCCACCCATCCCCCCGGCGAGCAGGCACCCCCTCCGAGGCCAGGAGTGCCTCGCAGCGCCGCGTCCATCACAGAGCCGGCGGCGAATGGCGGCGAGTGGGCAGAGCCAGCCCTGATTAGGTTCAGGAATGGCCGTTCTGGTGCATTCCTCCTGGATAACATCACTGCCTGGAATCTTAAAGTTTAGTTGTAAATAACTTGTAAGTTGTAGCTTAACTTGTAAATAAAATAGCAGTGAGCTTACGCTGAACAATAAGAGTTTACCTAAATGAGGATTTGCATGGCCACGGACAAGGTTGTGAGGGGAAAATGGACTTTTGTCCTAGGAATTTGATATATTGTATGGCTGATTAGTAGAATAGTAAATACACTGCTCAAAACAATAAAGGGAACACTTAAACAACACAATGTCACTCCAAGTCAATCACACTGTGAAATCAAACTGTCCACCTAGGAAGCCACACCGATTGACAATCAAGTTCACATGCTGTTGCACAAATGGAGTAGACAACAGGTGGAAATCATAGGCAAGTAACAAGACACCACCAATAAAGGAGTGGTTCTGCAGGTGGTGACCACAGACCACTTCGCAGTCCCTAGGTGTTCTGGCTGATGTTTGGGTGACCTTTGAATGCTGGCGGTGCTGTCACTCTAGTAGCAGCATGAGGCGGAGTCTGCAACCCACACAAGTGGCTCAGGTAGTGCAGCTCATCCAGGATGGCACATCAATGCGAGCTGTGGCAAGAAGGTTTGCTGTGTCTGTCAGTGTGGTGTCCAGAGCATGGAGGCGCTACCAGGAGACAGGCCAGTACACCAGGAGACGTGGAGGAGGCCGTAGGAGGGCAACAACCCAGCATCAGGACCGCTACCTCCGCCTTCGTGCCAGGAGGAACAGGAGGAGCACTGCCAGAGCCCTGCAAAATGACCTCCAGCAGGCCACAAATGTGCATGTGTCTGCTCAAATGGTCAGAAACAGACTCCATGAGGGTGGTATGAGGGCCCGACGTCCACAGGTGGGGGTTGTGCTGACAGCCCGACACCGTGCAGGACGTTTGGCATTTGTCAGAGAACACCAAGATTGGCAACCTCGCCACTGGCGCCCTGTGCTCTTCACAGATGAAAGCAGGTTCACACTGAGCACATGTGACAGACGTGACAGAGTCTGGAGATGCCAGGGAGAACGTTCTGCTGCCTGCCACATCCTCCAGCATGACCGGTTTGGCAGTGGGTCAGTAATGGTGTGGGGTGGAATTTCTTTGGGGGGCCGCACAGCCCTCCATGTGCTCGCCAGAGGTAGCCTGACTGCCATTAGGTACCGAGATGAGATCCTCAGACCCCTTGTGAGACCATATGCTGGCGCGGTTGGCCCTGGGTTCCTCCTAATGCAAGACAATGCTAGACCTCCTGCGGCTGGAGTGTGTCAGCAGTTCCTGCAAGATGAAGGCATTGATGCTATGGACTGGCCCGCCCGTTCCCCAGACCTGAATCCAATTGAGCACATCTGGGACATCATGTCTCGCTCCATCCACCAGCGCCACGTTGCACCACAGACTGTCCAAGAGTTGGCAGATGCTTTAGTCCAGGTCTGGGAGGCGATCCCTCAGGAGACTATCCACCACCTCATCAGGAGCATGCCCAGGCATTGTAGGGAGGTCATACAGGCACGTGGAGGCCACACACACTACTGAGCCTTGTTTTGACTTGCATTATGGACATTACATCTAAGTTGGATCATCCTGTAGTGTGTTTTTCCACTTCAATTTTGAGTATGACACCAAGCCCAGACCTCCATGGGTTAATAAACGTGATTTCCATTGATGATTGTTGTGTGATTTTGTTGTCAGCACATTCAACTATGTCAGGAACAAAGTATTTAATAGGAATACTTCGTTCACTCAGATCTCGGATGTGTTGTGTAAGTGTTCCCTTTATTGTTTTGAGCAGCTTATTAATACTGATATGTACATTCGTAAGCATGGGCTATCAGTAGGAGCTGTCTAAAACGGTAAAAATGAAATAACGCAAAATACCGTAACACCAAAATGAGGCTTGTAAAACGATAAAATGCGATATCCTGTTCAATTAACAAAATAACACCAAAATTCATGCAGCTCTGCAGCTTTCTCCTAACTGGTTTGAGCCAAAAACTGGAAGTGGGTGGACCTGATGTTGGGATATATGTACCTTTACCAAGGATTTGGTATATATCCTTTGTACTCAAAGAACGGGGAAAGCAGAGTCATTTTAAGCATTGCGGAATTCCCCAGAAATTCAAGTACGTTTTCTCCTCTCACTCACTTTTGCTGCTAGTTGGAAAGAAATACTCTGCAGGCAGTTGGTTACTTAGTAACATAAAGGTTCTTTACTTATATAACATCTTCTATTGGCTTAGTTTCAAACTTCAACTGGTTACATATATATATTATTACTGTTTCAGTTCTACTTGTACTGGCAATGACTATATGTTTACATTACATCTCATATTCAGTTACATCTACTCTCCTGACAGGATTTTATAGAGCTACTTTTACTTGCTCCCTTCTCCTTCATGTCAGCTTTCAGAAAGAACACAGGAATCAGTCAACTGTCATCTTTCTTCAGTTTAACTGTCATAACTGTCATAATGACCACACCCACTTGGGCATTCTAAATCATTGCTGACCAATCAGCTAGAGGTGCTTTCATTACCATATTTACATGTAACATTGCCCCCTCTAAACATCAGACGGAGTTGCTTATATATCCAACACCTGACGCATCGCGACCTGAAGCATTTCTAAGATGCGGGGAGGCCTGCAGAGGAGTCCTCCAGGAGGCTTGCTCAACCCCTGGTAGGTATGAAAAACCTACCCAGCACCAGCATGATTGCAGGAGTGCTGGCACCACTATAAACATGGTCCTGTCCCTTAAGGGGGCAGGGACCCGGCTTTCCAGGCTGGGGCGGCACAATGCCTCAGTTTGAAAACCTCAGGCCTATACCTTTAAATGCATCCTGGCCAAAAAGGTAATAATTTTCCAACATACTCTGCAGTCTATTTTACAGCCTTTTGTGCAAATTGTTTTTAAATGTTGAGTATATGGCTTACAAGATCAGAGATAATAGTGTCCAGGAAGATATAACTTTTATGGTTCCATTTTTAATTTTCAATTTGTGTCACTTTGTTCTCTTGTATTGAGATTGTGCTGTCCAACTGCCATAAAATAGTAGAGTGATAATATTCAGGTACTAAAAGCTGCCCACCCTAAATGATGACCTATGATAAATACCTAGTTTCTAAAATCTGGCTCTGACTGATTAAAACAGAATAACGTCAGTATAACTCTTTTGAAATTAATACTCACTTTCCAGTTAACTTTACAGCTCAGTCAATCTGTAGCACAATCTTCTAGGTGCTACTGTTATAAATTCTGATTCACAGGGCTGGGGGTATAGAAACATTTAATGGAATAGCATCATTTGTCAGTGTGTACTTCTGTGCCTATATTTATGTTGTCTCTTGAAAGGGTCTGACTGCATCAGTCCAGGTGTGTTGTCTTTGCGTGTTGTTGCTTTGCTTGTTTTATTGTCTTTTATTGCTGTTAGGTGATCATTCGGATAGAAAGGTGGGACACATTTGTTTTAAAAATACATACACATGATGCTCCATCCTGTCTTCAGCCTGTATGCGACGCAGACTACAAAGGTGATTGTGAGAATGGTCTGCATTCTCTAAGATGCGGGGCTTAGTGTGCCACTCGAGCCACTGTGAGCTGCAAATCAGCTTGCTTTGGGCTTTCTACCCTTTCAAAGGCCCAAACTGCAGAATAATATGTTGTGACCTTCAGAAATTCCCTTGTTATGCCATTTGTGTGCTTCTTAGGGCCAAAGTACATGATACAGTTGCTTGTGATGTGCTTGGTGTGCATTTTCCTGAGCGGTCAGTGGGTG
The DNA here is from genome assembly GCA_029204185.1 of Lerista edwardsae. Classification (NCBI taxonomy): domain Eukaryota; kingdom Metazoa; phylum Chordata; class Lepidosauria; order Squamata; family Scincidae; genus Lerista; species Lerista edwardsae. The sequence goes on from JAJKFI010011864.1 coordinate 171,976, forward strand.
ATCCAGATGGAGGTGAGACTTTAAACCTTCCTTGCTGCAATCCTGACCCAGACTGTCACTCCCCTCGTTGCCATCGCAGGTTGCAGTCACAGTTTCTGCAGACCATTCTCACAATCACTGCTAGCGTAGCTAAGGGGGGCAGGGGATACAGGGCCCCGGGTTGCAGGCCTCCAGGTCATGTGTGTGGGATGCCACTGGTGGTTCTCTGGTGTTGAACATGGCCTCTCCATGCCACATGCCTTAGCTATGCCACTGTGTTTCTCTATTTTGTTGGCAATTTAAGAGAAATCTTCCTTTTCCAGTATACCATTCATTTTCTTTTTAAAAAATAAAAGTGGTCATTCCTGGCATCAGTAATGTGAGTTCTTTATTAAAGAGCTTAGCTAAATAGGATGAGTTCCTTCAGTCTATTACTGAGGAACACTCATTGTATTCTTATAGCTGCCTTTCAAAAAGATTACACATTACTGTAGGCTGATGCCAGGAAATACCATGGCAATGATAGGCCATGCCAAAGACATTCCCTTATATGGGGTGCTAGTCATAACTATATTAAGACAATGGTAAATTTGAGGTCATGCCCTCCGGCCTCATGGGGCTTTCAGAGCAGAGCAAGTACTAGCTGTTGCATCACTTTGCACATCAAAGTTAAACGCAACATTGATGTGCAAAGTGATGCAGCAGTTTGTATGGCAGTCTTAAGATTTCATTCTGCGACTTGTATTTTATGGACCCCAGAATGTTGCAATCAGTGTGGGCAGTAAGGGCTTACTATAAGCGGGAAAGTGGCGGAACGTGGTGTGACGCAACGGGCGGACTGCCGATCAAACGTAAGTCCCACCCAGCGTACCGGCTGGATAGCACTACTGCACTAAGTCAATGAGCAAACAGGGCTTTGCCTGTTTACATTTTAATTATTTTTCTTGTGGGTAGATGGATACGAAAAGAGGAATCAATACCGTCTAAGGAGAAGAGAGTACATTGGCAGGCAAAGCTATGAAGACCTTGCAGGTGCCTATCAGGCAATGCGTTAATCATTCAAATGAAAATACAGCACAACAAGAGGCCGTTGGCTGGCTGAATGGAATCAATGTCAGCAATTAGTGAGACGCCCACGAAATAGAATGCGTCATGAAAGCCTTGGCTGTAAAGGTGGCCCTCAACTGGGTGGCCTGGAAAGTGCTAGCTCTCACTTCGCTTCCTTGTTCCAAGATGGTTTTGCCCCCCCCCTCTATTTCCCCTGCACTAGGCTATCAGCTTCTTCCAATTCTCTTCCTCTTGGCTCCCTTGTCTCTGGCAGCTGCCCACTCTGCCCCCGACTGTCAGGTGCACAGTTCCTTTCTAGGGCCCCTGATTGTCTTCCAGACCCTCGGCTCATTCTGCTTCAGCTTTCCTTCCCTCAGTCCTTGCGGGAATGCCAGCCTTTTCACTGGCCCTGTTCCTGTGCTTTTAACAGCAGGAGAGGAACCACGAATTCTGATACACTTCCTTCCCAGTTTCAGATGCAGTCTTACTCAGAGTCCAGAAATGTGGTAGAAATATAGTGGCGGATTTCAGCTGAGCTGATTTATCCATGGAATTCCATGGATTTGCTCACCTCCAATGTCCATGACCCCAAGTGGCTGCCCAGTCCTTCTCTCTGCCCAAGCACCTCTGATCATAATTTCACTCATCCCATAGCAGGTGAGGCTTCTTTTAAGTCTGCCACCTAGAGTAGGGGTAGATGTATGTATGTATGTATGTATGTATGTAGGTAGGTAGGTAGGTAGGTAGGTAGGTAGGTATAAAAATTGTGTCAGGCAATCCTCAGATTTGGCAAAATGCTTGCTAGAGTAGAACAATGACACCTCTTTGTAGAAGTCCAAAGAAAATGTTTGCAGCCCTCTCCAGCTTGCCCACTCTGGGCTTTACTACTACCATACTCACAATGTACTGATTTGTTATAATACATCAAAGCCTGGTGGGCTCGAATGCCCAACAGGCAGGTAGGCAGATTCAGGTGCTCTGGGACTGCTGTTGGCACATTGGCTGAAGTAGAATCCCAAATGCTGCTGACTACGTAGTCTAGATTTCCAAAGCCCTCAGAGGACCATCTCTGTAATCCTGGGATAAGAATCTATCTCAGCAATTTTCCGTGTTTTTCTTCTCATGGCACACTATGGTCTTCTCTATGGTCTTCACATCTTGTGATGTCACTTCCGGCTTCTGGGAGACTCATCTGGGTTCTGCAGCTCTGTTTCTACGGCAACTGCCTGTAGTAACAAATAGTCTGTCCCTCTTGCTCTGCCGGCAGAGCAATTTGCTACAACAGACGGTTGCCCTAAAAACAGAGCCACATAATCTGGAAGAATTTTTCTGCTATTTTCAATGAAGTGCTCCTAACTCCTGTGACGTACCTACAGGCCATTCATGGCACAGCAATGTGCCACAACACACTAGTTGAAATTGCTGATTTAGCTGGTTTACCTGGCTAAGGCTACAGTCCTATGTCCGCTCATATAGGAGTCTGGTTCATTGAACTCCGTGGGCTTTATGTCCGGGTAAACCTGCTTAGGATCGGGCTGTAAGAAGAGACTGGGCAACTTGGGTTTGATGAATGGTAGCCTTTGTTCTCCCACCCCAACGGCTGAGCTGCAGTAACAGGCTCATAACACTGGTCTTCCTCACAGGTTTGTTAAAATTACAAGAACATATTTGCATGTGAAATGCATTGAATACTCCGAAGTGGGAATGTTAAGTAGCCTTCTATCACACTTGAGCATGACCTAAAAACTCAGGAAAGGCTGTTTACCATAATTGTCAGTGGATGAGAGCAGTGGTGGCATCTAAATGATTTAAGAACAGGTACTCACTTTTGATTGGCACGTGTCGGGACCCGCCCACCGGAAGTGACGTCATAAGCCAGAAGTGATGTCTTGGCAGGAAGTGACATGAAACAAGCCCTTTTTGAGGCCTCAGATGATTTTAAACTGACCCAACAGTTGCAACAGTATTCCACAGCACCCCCAGAACATGTTAAGGAGGCCTGGCATCATGTTAAAACCCCAGAGCAACTCATTTTTCAGTGGCAAGGAAAGGAAAGGCTCCGCTCGCTGCCTGCCTGCCTGCCTGGCTCTGAGAACATGCAGGCAACTCAAACATGCAGGAAATTCAAATGTTGCAGAGGGCGGAGTCGACGAGTGGGCGGGCAAATGGGCGGGGCCAGCTGTAATCCTAGAAACCGGTACTCGTGTACCCCCGCGTACCCCCTGCATGACATCACTGGATGAGAGTGACCAGGGCAGTGAGCAGGTGTAACATCCACCCCAGTGACATCCTTCATTGTGCACTTTGACTTTTACTTTCTTTTTCCCACATGAGTGAATTTTTTTTTATTTGGGTCCTATGGGAAAAAGGTCAAGTGGTGAGGACCAAGCTTGCCCCCCATCCTAGACACTGGGTAGTCCCACATTTGGTTAGCTCCCCTGGTACAGGGATCCCCATCTATGATGCTCTCTAGTAGCCTTGCACCAGTCACGATCGCTCAGCATCATCTACCTCACATGGTTATGATAAAATGGGAGAGGGCAGGGGGCGAGCAGATTTACATGCCATGCTATGCTCCTTGGAGGAAAAATCAGATAGAAATAATGTAACAATTATATGAAAGTGATTTCTACAGGTAGCACCTGAAATAAAATTAACTCAGGGGCAAATTTTCTCCAATTAAAGGGAAAGATGCCATAGAAAGAGAGGCGGTAATGACTCCTGGTTCATCTGCCTGTAAGCTGCTGAGCCTTATTCTAATTGCTCAGTGCCAGAGACTTGATGAATCACATCATTGGAGGCTCAGTGTTGCATCCAGCAATAACATCCAGCTGCTAGCGCAGCAGGTTGTCCAGATTAGCAGACTCAAACCAAGATACGCATTTGTATCTTTGTGCCTGAAATATGAATTCACTTGCTTGAATGATGGTGATGCAAAACCTGAGTGGAAAGGGAAATATAGGTATGTTCGTGTTCACTAAAACCAGGGTCAGCTTAGGCTCCCCTCCCTGTGGCGAGTTCCCATTGCTAGTTCCTGCCTCCAAAAAATGTGGTTTCTTTTTTTATTTTGCCACGATGCTCCTGGCCACTGCTTTTCCTTTTCCAGAAGCTTCTCATATGCCCCATTTTCCAAGTGTAGAGCATGAGGAGTGTGTGGAGGAGAGGGGACAGTGCAGCCTAGAACTTCTCCAGGGAGAAGACCTCTAACCCCCCTCTCTAGCAAGCCTTTCTCAAGGATTCTTTACCAAACTGAACAGGCTACATCTTGAAGCAGAAATTTTCCTGTCCCCAATCAGCACATGAGGAAAGAGAGCACTGCGGAAGCTGATTTTGGTTAGGATGAGACAAAACCAAACCAAGCCAAAAATGCAAATCAGCATTCAAAATACAGTGTAGATGGTATGTTTGTTTGCAATCCCATTACACTTTACTTCTCATAAAATGTGTTATCAATCAACGATATTTATATACCGCTTTTCAACACAAAGTGGTTTACAGGCAAAAAATAATAAAGTTATTATTAAAGGCTCTTAAAGGCTCTTAAATGCTTACACACATAAAATGCATAACTTATATGTAGAGGAGTTTGAAAATGGTGCTGTTTTACTCATAAGTAAGCCCATTGTATTCAGTAAGACTTAAGCTGTAATCTTATCTAACTCACCGGAAACAAACACCTTTACTTATTTGATGCACCCTTACTTATTTGGTGCCCTTGGAGATCTGACCACCTGGGTACTGAAATCCATACAATCCTAAATGTGAAATGGATTTTATTTCCACTTCTAACCCTATTTCATTACCTGTGTAGTTGAAATTACTTCTATCTGATGGTAGACAATACCTGAAATCCTGGGATATTACAATTCATATTGCTGGGCCCTGCAATTTAGCATTTCTTACTGTTGTCTGATCATCGTCGATTCCTGACAGCTCCAAATGCAGCAGCTAGGTCTTCAAATTAGAAGAAATTGATAGGATTTTCCTGAGGCAGTGGAGAGGGAGATAGCCAAGAAGATGCTCGTTTATATCTTGCCGCAGCTAGAAAATATAGGTTGTCTTAGACCAGCACCTGCCTCGCAACAGGGGAATAAAACAACAGCCCCATTTTCGAAAAAGGACTGGGATGTGTATATGAAGTGCTGCATACAAAATGTGTGCTCTACCCCTGAGCTACAGCCTCTCCCTTACCCAGGAGGAGTGAGTAAACTCAGAGTCCAATCCAATGGGCCTTACCACAGGGGGTACACTTGTACCTCTCGGGCAAATGTTGCGCAAGGCTCCATAAAATGCCTCCAATGCTGGTGGTAAGCTGTGACCACCAGCACAGGGGCGGCGCCATGGCGACAGTGGCCAATGGTGCCCTGAAGCGAGGCTGCTGCTCCCCAGCCATGTGACCGTTCTGGGTGGGACGGGAGGGCGTTCCAGGGTGGGGGAGGGGTGGGGAGGGGTGGGGGCAGGACCAGGGGCGATTCTTGCCACCAGTTCCCAAACTCCAAGTTAGGCTGTGCAGCCTTACTTGGAGGCCCATGCTTCTGCACCAGCGCAGGAGCAAGTAAACTTGTCAGTTGCCCTACGCCCTTACCATGGAGAAAGGGGACAAACGTCCCCTTTCCCTGCAGAGCCTCATGGGGTTGCCTATCGCTGCCACTGGCTACCACTGCGTTCCCGGGCAGTTGGGCACTTCTGAAGTGGGTAAGCAAGTGTGCTTGCTACATGAATGAGGTTATACTATCAATTCATCTGACAGAATAAAAATCTCTTTTAAACCCTTCTCAGTAGCAATTACAAAAATAAAAGGAGAAGAATACAAGCACACTTCTTTTTTACCCATTCTTATGTAAATCTTGGCAAAACTTTTTTTTAAAGTTTGGCAAAAGCCATAAACAATCATGAACTCAGAGTTTCTCAATCCATGATACAGTCAGGATAATTAAACATAGGCACACACTGCAGGTGTTTGAACCAGGGTGCCAGAAGCACTCTCAGTCCAAACAAGCTAATTAGCAGCAGAGAGCACATTCCAGATCACAGAGGGGTGTCCAGTGATTCACCAGATCGCTTATTGGCTGCTGAGTTCTTGTGTATGCAGCCTGCACCTACTGGCTTTTTCTTCAGTGTTGTGAGAACAGACCCCCCCCCCCGGATTCTCTCAGACTTTGCTAGGCTTTTCCTGGCTGGCCGTGCTCTGTCCCAGCCATGTCTGCAACCATCACGAACTCTCCTGGCTCACAGCACACTGCTGCAGCCACGTGGAACCACCAAGCTTCCTTCCTGGCTCTCTAGCCAATGCTGAAACCACTAAGCTCTTTTCCTCCAACAGTGCAAGCCTGAATGTAGCACAGTAACAATAAAGATTTAGCAACAGTAAAAACAACAACTCTGGTGGGAAAAACACTTCTTGGCAAGAGCAACTGTCAAGACCCTCCTTAGCCTGACTCTGTACCCCATTGTGGTTATTTGGCCTATAGGGGAAAATGGTGCTCATTTGCTATCTCATGATGGTCAGATGGAGGCGTAACCAGATGCACAGGGACCTGTAGAGGTGTAGGGGAAGACCAGAATGTAATGAAAACAGGTCTGACTCCATGTTGGATTTCAATCCTGGGAGTTGGGCTGCTGTCCTGCAGGGAGGTCACAAGAGGTGAGCCTCTGTGAAAAGATAGCACGTCTCCCTCCGTGAGGGTCCTGTAATGCAAATCTGATGTCTGACAAAAGGAGCATTATGAGGACCATTTGAGCCTAAAATTCAATCAAGTCCTTATCTGCCAAGAGTTTTCCCCCATCAGAATAGCTGGCCACTCCTCAGGGTGATTTAAATCACTATTTGAATGCAAACCCTCTTCCTGAAAGTACTTAACACTGTGATTGTGGCTAAATCTGTCTAAATGTCTCCTGTCTGCTTTTGTGTGCCAACCTATTGTAATCTCAAATGTACCTATGTCTGCATCTCCTTGACCCTTCCTGGGGTCACAGTAGAGGGGAGGGGGAGCAACAACAGGGATCAGATGTCTCATTTGCTGTTGTCAATCCTACATTTTGCATATTCAATTGTATAACTAACCAAACCGAGATGTACAATTTGCACAAGTCCTGTATCTCCTTGGAGGCACAAGTTCTGTAATCTCCTTGGAAGCATGCTGCATCTTGTGTTCATTTCGCTAATGTCTACACATGAGTAAAATGTACTTCTCTTTCTGCAACAACGAAGTCCTGCTGGCATTCTTTTCAATCAACAGTTCCTTGGTAAGCCACAGTAAGCCAGACCGGCCGGGATCAGGGAAGTTGGGCTGGGAACAGCATTAATTCTTAGGATGCAAACAGGATAGGAATGCACATCAGGTAAACGAAACCTCTAATTGATGGCCCCTAAGCTTAAAGACACAGGGGCCTGGAGAAATCACTAAATTGGCTTGATTTCCTCCTACAACATCAGGAAAATACCAAATTTGACAACCACCTCCAGATATTTCCAAGGTAACGTGAATCTGCTCACCTCTAAGCACATGATGGAGTTTGATTTCACTGACTGAATAGGCCGGGGCTCCATGGGAAAAGCAGGTGTCAAGGAGGTGGGAGTGTATTGGGGGTGAAGTTGAGAAATTGAGGAATGTTGTCTCTTGAGGAGGGGATGTTGGAAGGATTGTATTGTAAAGCATGAGCACTTGTGAAAACTGAGCCAGATAGTTGGGGGAAAACATCTGATTGCAGTTAATAATTAGTCCTTCTGTGGCTAAGGAAGATTAAGAAAACCACAGTTGAAAGTAATTAGGAACTAGGAGGATTCAGAAGGGTTTTGTGCTATAAATGGGGCAAAGTGTGTTTAACTAAGCAGAGAGAGGACGTAGAAGAGAGTTCTGGTGCTTGAAGGACCTTGATGAGTTACTGACGGAAGAACCCTGCCTGAAAGGCAACTCTTATTCTTATCTGTAAGCTGCATATAGATAGAATTTTGTTTGCTGCCTTAATTGTGCTATTTTGTGTCTTTTTAAAATCTTTCCTTTAGGATGCCTTACCACCTCCTTGGGTGGAAGGTGGAGAGGCTTTATATAAACTTTGCATTTTAAATAAATGCTGCTTCTTTTGAATATGGGAGTGTGATAATTATTTGACCAGAGCGGTATATGATCCTGGGAAATTGGAAGCTTGAATTAAAGACTGGGTCAGTGAATTATCTCTCCCCCCCCCCCCGGCTGGGTGGCCACTCTGGAGAGAGTGAGTGCTGGAAGCCACAGAGGGAGAAGGATATTGGGGGTCCCCAGAAGTTGGGGGACAGACCAAGTGGAGAGAGGGGGAACAAGGGGTGAGTTGGTGTGGTCTGGTGGGGAGGTACACTCTCTAGTGTTCAGGTTCCCCTGGGAGTTAACAAGTTGGGCTAGTAGGACACAGTAGTGGTACAGACTGGGAGGCTATGGGTTTAGTTCCTGAGTACCAGGGTGTCGGCTAGCCACAGTATTTCCCCCTCTTCTTTAACAGTAGGGTACATACAGAAGAATAAAATATTTCCTTGTTCATGATGCAGGAGGACCCCCCCCCCCCCAGTAATTCTCTCAGAAACCATCCTCTCTCCTGGCTGGGAGCACACAGCCCAGCCAAGCTGAAATGGCCATGCCTCTTCTACCCAACTGCAAGCACACAGCCCAGCCGCACTGTAACTTCCATGAACTTCTTCACCTAGCGGTGCACACACAGCCCAGCTAAGTTGCAACCAGCAAATAAACTTGTGCTCAAAAAAGGAACTGAACCTTGGCAAAGATCAAACTCATGGCCACAGCTTCTCCGGATCCCCGCTGGCCAATTCTAACAACGGTGGGGACCTGGGATTTGAACTCACGCCACTGCTGCAACCCCAGCAGGCCAGCTCGAGTGCTCAAGCTGGCACTTGACAGGATTGCAACTCTTGACCTGCTGTTTCACCTTGGCACAAGCCTTACCCAAACTGTTAACAGCAAGCCAATGATCCAGCTGTCAAACTCCCGAGCTGTTCCTCAAAAGCACAGCTTGCGTCTGTCAAACTCCGAGGCAGCCAAGTCTTTCCCTGGAACCCCAGCCATGTGGGTCAAAAGATGGAACTGTCAAAGTCTCCCCTTAAAGGGGAGGCAGACTTCATGAATGGGGTTTTTATGAATGAGAAATGTGTTTTTTATGAATGGGGAGTGTCTTTTGTGAATGGATGTGTTATCTAAGGGAGAACTGTTATGTTGGGCTTTGTGCCTGTGTGTACTGTGAAAGGGAGACACAAAATGGCGGCCAGCAATCAAAATGGATGCCAACTTCTTCGAGGAATGGGCCACTGCCATTGAGCCAACTCCTCGGGTCATGTCCTTGGCACCGGGGTCCACGATCTCTGCCAAAGACATTTGCATGATAAACTTGCATGAACTCTTCGTTGTGAATAGCTTTCTTTACATATTGAAATGTATGAATTGTCCTTTTTGTGTTTGGAAGATGTGTCTATCTCGGCCCCCCATTGACCCTATGCCTTTTTGTCACCCATCTTCCAAAATTCAATCAAGTCTTTGTCCACAGTACCCCAGCGATTAGCCACTTCCCCAATCTTTTGTAATGCCAAGATTAGCTCTCCTTCCAGGGCACCGGTCCCCCTTCAGGTGATTGGGTATGTCTCTGGGAGTTCCTCAAACCCACTCTTGACCAAGCAAAGGTCCCGAAACCCCCCCCCCCCCAGTGCCCCAATAATCAAAGGGGGATTAGACAACTGATTTTGATTGGATATTTTATTTCCCTTCATCTACATGTAAAAATGTATAAAACTACCTGCCTCTTTCAATTTGGCACACAATTAGGGTGCCCTTTTGCACGTGCGATTTGTGACCTGTTGCGTCTTTATTGCAATAAATCTCTTTTTCCGGAATTCCATCAAAGTCCAGCTGGCATTTCTTTTCATCGACGTTAAACTTGGTAAGCTATAGCAGGGAGCCTGAGGGGGGATCGGTGGCCTTGGAGGATTTTGCGGCCTCAGCAGGAATGGGGAACACATGCCAGGAAAAACGGACCTCTCAATCTTGGGAGGCCGGTCTCACCTTTAAAGAGACAGAGACTTAGAGAAATCTCCTCCTAGGCTTGATTTCCTCCCATTTCAATCAGAAGAGGAATGCAATTGACTTCTTAAGGGTGCAGTCCTAACCAATTTTCCAGCACTGGGGTAAGGGCAATGCAGCTCCAAGGCAAGGGAACAAACATTCCCTTACCTTGAGGAGGGCTCCGTAACAACTACTCCACTACAGGATGCAGCACATGCCCCATTGGCACAGCTGTGTCAGTGCTGGAAAGTTGGTTAGGATTGTGCCCTAAGAAACAAACTCCAAGTACAGCTCAAGTTTTTTGCTCAAGATCTGTGTGTCCTTTGTTCCATCTGACATTCTAACCTTCTTGACAACATTTTGGGGGCAATAATATGGATACAATCTCATACACACTGTCCTATGTTTCTTGGAGGAAAAGCAAGTCAAAATTCTAGATAGTAAGAGTAGTTCCACTCATTCACAAATTTTGTTTAAGAACATTGACTGTGGAAGAGATAATATGAAGAGGGTATGCTTGTCAATTGCTGGAAAATATTCTGATTTGGATCCATTCCATGAGCAGAAGCTTCTTCTGAAAATGGCCCTTCCTTCTAAGCAGAAGAGTGTTGCATGAGAACAGTGGTGCCGATATCCTAACCCCCTTCCTGGCCTGGTCCACTCAGACTTGTGCCAACAAAATCACTGGCACAGGTCCAAGTAGACCCATTTGGGTGGTGACTTACCCCCAGGCAAGGGCAGAAATGTTCTCCTACCCGAAGGAGACTTCTAGGAATGCTCCCCACCCCACCCCCTGCAGGATTCGGGAGTGTGTGTTATAGCATTGTCCTCTTACTCTCATACTGTAACACAACACTGATACATTGTGCGACTGCACTGCACAAAACTTTCTGCTAGTACTGTGCAAGAGTTCATGGAACAGAACAAAGTCATTTTCTTCTTCCACTAATGGTTCTTTTGATCTACTCTATGCATCTGTTTGTAGGGCCAGAAATGTAACTGAGAAACTGCAATTACTTTAAGTAGGAATTATTCCCCCACGTAACTTCTAGAGCTCTTGGGTTTATTTGGATTCATTTTTATCTGTTAGCAATTCCTCTGTAAGATTGTGCCGAGTCTTTGTTAAATTTCCTTGGTTTTGGCTTTTTTGTAGTCAAACAAAAGAACAAGTATAATGCATCTACCAACTTGATAATAAAAGATTTGTCCATTTTGAGTTGTTCCTCTGAAACCCATAAAGAACTGGCCATTGATTTTCAAATGACAATGTGACTTCTTAATAAGCCTTTAGATGTGAAAATGCACGGAATTATCTAAAATCCTAGAGTTCCATTTATTTACTTTGAGAAGTGCACTGCCTTCCAGGTGTTGCAAATGTGCTGTAAACAGTAATGGCATCTAAATGATTTAGCAAAAGGTACTCACTTTTGATTGGCACTTGTGTCGGGGCCCGCCCACCAGAAGTGAGGTCATAGCCAGAACCCAGGAACCGCCCCCAGGAACCACCGCACCTCCTTGGTAGGCCGCGCGGCGGCCTAGGAGAAAGCCCGGGAGTTCCGGGCCTTCTCCGGGGCCACTGCGTCGGCTACCGATTCCTCCCCCCAGGAACCGCCGCGCCTCCTCGGGTGGGAGCCCCAGGCAGCCTACCTGCTCACGCTGCTGCCGCCATCGGTCTCCCTCGCTCCACTGCCTGCCTGCCTGGTTCTGAGAATGTGCAGGCAACTCAAACGTTGCAGGGGGCGGAGTGGAGTGCCGACGGAGTCAACGAGTGGGTGGGCGAACGGGCGGGGCCAGCCCTAATCCTAGGAACGGGTACTTGCGTGCCCCTGCATACCCGCTACATGACATGTCTGGCTGTAAAGCACATTTGCACCACCTTGGGAGTTGGGTAGGCCAGCGTGAGGATGCACACCAGCCTCCAGGTGCCAGGTCCATCACTCAGGGAGTTTGCACCAGCCAAGGGAGGTTGGCAGGGCAGAACGGGAACAGGGTAAGGGGTAAAAAATACTCTTACCCTGAGTTGTGCTCCAGCCTGCACCTACCTTGTGCCAGATAAAGCACGGGCCAGTTGGCCTGCCTGTTCCAGTGCAAGTTAGGATGTCTTGGAATAGAAAAGATCAAATAAACACTGCCCTTTAAACTGACTATGGTACAGGACTGAAGGGAATCAGCCTTTGTTGTGACATCTTGGTTTCAAACATGTGTGATTCCTTTTGTTTCAGGGAGTTCAAATCTAAATATTATTTTAAACTGCCATTATTGACTGGCTTCATTGACGTCAATGGTAATAGATAAGCTATTCTGAAAGTGAGTTGTAAAAGTTTTGCTTACATTTCCCCTCTTATATCTAGATATATATAAGGATTGTAAATGCCAGTCAATTAGGTGGCAACCCTATACCCTTGACTTGAGATTAAGTGCCTCACTGAACTCAGTGGGGTTTACATCTGATTAAACATGCATTGGACGAGACTGTTAAGAAAATTTAGCATGGATTACTGAAAGAGTTATGGGGTTTGAAGGGGTTATAAAACTCAGCAAGACAAAGGGCTTCTCAGTCAAGTGTACAAAATGGTCATCGGTTTAGACATCCCAGCCTCTGTCAGTCCAAATGGAGAAAGGATCTAGGCCAGCGATGTGCATTGAAGGTGTGGTAGGTGAGGCAAAACTGCCCTACTGGAGTTCTTTGAAAAGTGCCGCCACTGCTGTGGTCACACAAACACAACACAACTTCTAGCTAGCAGTACTAGCTTGGAGCAGCTGAAGCCCATGGGTTGTAAGTGTTTGCAGGATCACAGCTGCAGCAGCAGTAGAGGCACTTTTCAAAGAACTATGGTAGTGCAATTCTAATGCCTCTTGGAAACAAATCAGGGCCATTCCTAAACTCAAAAATAATATTAAGGAAAGTCATTATACATGGCTAACAAAATGGTACTGAACCCCACTGATTAAGGTTGATTTTAGCCAGCATGCAATGAGATTTGTTGGAGATGTGAGAATTCAGGTGCCCATCTCTTGAGTATCTTTTGGTCATGTGCTAAGATTCAACCACATGGAGCAGGTTCTTCAAGCATTGAGAAAATGCCAGGCAATTCACGGCCAACCGCTCCTTCAGAAAGACAAGCCCCTTTTGGATTCCGGTTGACCAAAAGTTCATGACATCTCTGTTTATAACTAACAGCCCAAGCCTCTACAGATTTACTCAGAAGTCCCTTTTGGTTCAGTGGAGGAAGTGTGCATGGGATTGCAGCCCTATTGTGGCAACATTTGCAAACAGCAATTAATCAACAAAATTACAATAGGAATGTGGGCTTTTAAAGATTTATGCCTCTTTTGCTCATAAAGTTTCTTGTTTGTAAATTACATAGCACGGGAAACAGTAAATCAAACCAGACATGGAATATTTTAAAAGCTGTTGGGCATTTATTTTGTAGGGAGGGGGTGGGAAATGCCTTAAGAAAGATAACTTCTGCTAAATTTAGCAGAGACATAATGCAGGAAACTGTTCCTTTTGTTGTTGTGCATTTCTCTCCTTCCTCCCTTCCTCTCCTGCTTGGGGGCTTCCCAGAGGCAGATGGTGGGCCACTGAGGGAAACAGGACTTTGGACTACATGGGTCTTTGGTCTGACTCAGCAGGGCTCTTCTTATGTATGTAGCTTGCCATTCCTTTAAAAAAAAAAAAATTACCTGCCGCTTAGATTATAAATGACAGCCCAATCCAGAATTGCCTGTCTCGCTGCCACTGAATGCAGCAGGATTCCATGTATCGCAATACAGCGCCACAACAGGATTGGGCCACAAGTGAATGTTGAGATTGATTCTTATTCACACTGATCCCGTTATCTCTTCTGAGGCTTAAAGCCTACTGAGCCTGACCTTTGATTTAGGTATACTTTATTTTGAATTCATCCTCAAGAATTGATTATTCATTTCTTTAAATGAGTTTTGCAACATTTCAAAAACGATTGAGTGAACAAAGTGTGACAATCCTAGACTAAATATGTGTGCTCTGGTATCCACTGATTCAGTATCCACATTCAGTTATCCATGGATACCTTGGATACTGGGATGCCTATTAAAAAGATAGGGGAACATTAAACAAATCTTTTTTACCTTGTTGCAGCAAAACTGATGTTTCCCTATCTTTAAAAAGGTGTCCCCAGTACCCAGGTTTCAGGTATCCACAGTGGGGTCCAGAATAGAACCCCAGCAGATACTGGGGCACACCTGTACCCCACATGGAAGTGCCCTTGGTCACAAAAATTCAACTCTTTGGGTAAAAACAGAGTCTCTCTCTTTTATTTCAAGTAATACTATCATAAACAGATTTGTAATTTAGTGTTCCCATGGAGTTTCCTGGAATTATTCTTAAACCTCTCCCATGAGAGAATATTTCTTTCACCAATCCTCCTACCTTCCATTTTAAAAAGAAAAATGTTTCATCTCATCTTAAGTAAACTTTTTCCCCCTGCCTGTCATTTCAACAAATGACCAGGGGATTTGTGGAATTACATAAACAGATACTATGAAATGCTATAAAGACTTTGTGTTCCTTTCCGTTAAAATGTTTCCTAAAGACCTCCAATCAAAGTTATACCTTGACATTCCATCAGCAAATGATCAATTTCTTTGGAATTAAAACTAGGCATTGATCGAACACAATGAGCAATTACTAGAGGTGGGTTTTTGGTGATAATGAAATAAAAACATATAACATATCTGCTTTCTGCACTTCTCATTTTTGTTTTAAAAAAAACAGAAATCTATGAAACAATAAAACCATTCTCTAACACCTCTACATGCATTTGGCTGCATCTATACTACCTATATCTATACTACCTATATCACCTACCTGGTACACTTTTAAAGAGATTATAATTTGGAATAAAAACGCATAACACTTTCTGCACTTCTCATTTTTGTCAAAAAATGAAAATGGTGAAAAAATCTAAAAAAGCACACCACATGACTTTTTAGCTTTCCTCCTCTATACCTGAAAATGGTAAGAGAGACTATTTAGAGTATGCTCATAAACTTCAAAATTACAAACTTATGAAAGATGAGAAATGCCATTGTATCTCCTGAAGCATCTCTCCTTAACCATAACAAGTGCACGATGGCTTTTGAGGACACACTAGAAGTATTTTCTCCGCTGTTTAAATAAACTATCTTCTACTATCTGCAAGGGTATTCTGACAAGACTTAGATAATGCAAAATCCTCAAACAGATGCATGCAGTTTAGGCTGACAGTTGAGGATAAATAATTCAGACTCTCTCTGTAAAATTCTCTTTTACAGTGGTTGGCAAGAGCTGATCTGCATGATTTATGCATTTGACCACTGTTGCCATAGATTAAGGGCAACTGATTGAGATTAGGGAATGACTGTATGTATTCCAGGTTAATACAAAATACAAAAGTATGTTCTTGGGGGTGGGGAACACAAGGGTTGTGTGACCTGAAATGCCACCTGATGCCATCTTGGATCTGCTGCCAATGCACTACAATTAAAATAAACAAACATGCTCCTTGATCACTGCTGTGCAACCTGGAAGTGTGTAGGACTTTCATTTACAGGGACAGCACAAACAAAGCCATGGTTGTTATGAGTGGACAGTTGTCCTAAGTCAGTGCAGCTGGCAGATGTTTAGTACCACCAAGCAGTTGGCAGCAACACCCCAGTGCTTTGGGGAGGCCTACGGATGCTGCTGTTGGAGAGCTGTGTGCTCCAGTGGTGGTAGGAGTGTCCCTGGGGAGGTTTGGGTCCGCTTGGGGGTGGGATGGGTGCGCCACCTCTGCTGTAGCCAAATCTCCTCCTCCTGTTGTCGGTGGTGGTTCAAAGGAGCTGCTTGCTTGCTTGCTTGCTTGGTGCTAGTGAGGCCTGGGCCTGGCATTGCTGCTTGGAAGAAGCAAGCCAGCAAGGAGAGGTGGCTACTCCTCAGCAAGGCATGTAGGTGAATAGTAGAAGCAAAGCCAGTCACCACCTCTCCTGGCCCTCTCCCTCAGGGCAGACTGAGAGTGCAAGCCTCGCCATGCCTACTCAGAAGTAAGCCCCTTTGCATTCTATGGGGCTGACTCCCAGGAAAGTGGGCACAGGATTGCTACCTGAGCCTTGTTCCTTACGAGGAATTCTGCCGACGCCGCTACCTGTTCAGGTAGGCAATGGGCAGCCACACTGCCTCCGCCACTCACTGGGCTGCCCATTCCGGGAGGTGGTGGAGACAGAGGCCTGGACCCGCTGCCCCCAATCCCAACTTCGACACCACCCAAAGATAGAGGGAACAGTCAGTGCCAGCCTATGCCCTTGGACTTACGATGCCCGTCTCGTCGTACTCAACAGGGTCCACTGACTGACGGGCGGCATGTACACAGGCTGGTAAACTTAGGCAAGCAGTTGCTGCGTGGCAGCAGTAGCGTTCCGGGGAGGGCATGTGAAGTTTTGCAGGAACCTGGGTAAAGCGGCCCCTCCCCTTCACCGTCATTAACGGAGCCGCAAATGGCTAGGAAGGCGAGGCGGAGGGGCTGCTTTTTACCCAGCTCAGGATCCTGCAAAACCTTGCGTTTCGCCCCTCTCTAAGAACGCCATTGGATGACAGCGCGGCGGCAGCAGGCACCTCTGTGTCCAAACTCGCTTTTCACCCAGGCGGAGCGCTTTATTATCGTCAGCAGCCAGCAGAAAAAGCCTCGCTGGGCGTCGGAGCAGCGCGTGCCTCCAGGGGTCTGGTGTGCTCCCTGAGGCGTCTGGGGGGCCACTGTGAGAGGCAGGAAGCGGGGCCTCTGGCCTGCTCCAGCGGGGCTCCCCGCCAGCTCACTCCCATTGACGCTGAGGGGAGGCACGTTCCACAGCAGGGAACCGCCCCCAGCCCCGAGAAGCGCTGCGGCGCCTTGCTTCGCCCTTTCCTCTCGTCATCTCTCGACAACCCTTTTGTTTCTACAGTGCCGCCGCCCGCCTCCCCACGAACAGTCTGGGAGCGCCACGCAGAGCCGGGCTCGAGCGCAACAGGCAGCGGCGCCGGCGGCCGCCGCCCACACGCGTCATCGCGCGGGGCCCTTCTCAGCCCGAGCAAGATGGCGGCGCCCAGCGGGCCCTGAAGGATGCGGCTGACTCGGAAGCGCTTCTGCTCCGCGCTGCTGGCTGCCTACTTGCTCTTCTCCCTCTATGCCGCCTACTGCGTCTTTCTGAAGCCCCGCCGCCCCGTCGCCCCCCGGGCAGGCCAGCGGGAGAGGCAGGGGCGAGGAGGTAACCGAGCCGCGAGCCCCCGCCGTGCAGCCCTGCCCTGCCCTGCCTTGCCCTTCCCTTCCCTCCGCCCCCCGCAACGCCCAGGCGTGGAAAGCGGCCGCCTCCCCGCTCAGTTTGGCCCTCTTGTTCCGCCCCGCGCACTTTGGGAGAAGCGCGTGGGAGACGGCTCGGGGCCAGCGCGTTTCTGCCCCGTTCCCCGCCTGGCCCTTGGTTGAGGCATCCAAAGCCAGCCTTTAGCCACTGGCTGGCGACTTGCAGAGGGGCAGCCTGAGCACACTTGACGGCTCCTGATTTTTATCCAGTGGGGTCTTCAGTAGGCAGAGAATGGGAAAACCGGACCAAATGTGCGACTTCGTCAGATTAGAATCTTCACCAGTGTGTCAGAAGCCAAATATGGGCAAGAAGGGGAGAGGAGCAGGGAGCTGAATCCCAAAACAAAAACTGCTTAGGGCAGTGGTTCCCAAACTGTGGGTCGGGACCCACCAGTGGGTCACAAGCCACTTTAAAGTGGGACGTGAAGCACCTAGGGTAGCCATATTGAAAATATGGGAAGATGGGATGCTGGAAAGGCGGAGGGGCTGTGTGGTTGTTTTGCTTGTGTCAAGGTTGTAAATAGGCTTCACTTTGCTAATGGAAAATGACTGAGAAATAACCCGACTGATTGCTGCATTCTAAGGAAAGCAGCAGGCTCTGGCATCACAATGACGGCACTTCCAGCCATGACATCACCTGTGGTGGGTCCCGGACAGATTGTCATTCTAAAAAGTGGGTCCTGGAGCTTAAACGTTTGAGAACCACTGCCTCAGGAGGTTTCTCAGTGAACTTGAACCCTGGTTGAAAATCTCTTAGGCGGGAATCCTATCCAACTTTCCATGCTCGATACAGCTGCAATGCAGCCCTGAGATAAAGGAACAAACATTTCCTTACCTTCAGGAGGCCTCCATGATTGCATCCACACTGCAGAATGCCATACGCACCCCATTGGCACTGTTGTTACAGATTGGACCCTTGCATCTTCCTGCAGGCAGGCATACAATGGGTAGGTTATTACATTCTCCATAATAATGTTAGCAGCTGCTTTGGAGTATTTCCCCCCCCCCCGCTCTGCTATTATATACTGATTGTGTGATCTTAAATAGTCATGGCAAAAATGTAACAGGCTTTCAAAAAGAATGTAGAAACAGTCACAAGAAGCAACCACTGTTGGTGTGGACAGCTTCTTGAGAGCCTCCTCACTATTGGGTGAGGAGTAATTAGTCTGGGAACAAAAGTGAAACAATCATGTTGCAAACACACAGGCGAGGCAACCCAGTAGACCAGGGGTCAGGGAACTTTTTTACCTTTTACCCCAAAATATATTTAGATACGCCGACGTTACCCCCTTGATTTGATTTTTAATACAGGTACTTACTAAAACTACCAGTGAAAGATAGGTGTCCTCTCAGGAGAGGCACTGTCCTGTCTCTCTCAATGGCGCAGCAACTAGTCGACTCTACTGAGGAAGCAGGCGGACTTGGGGGCGGGGCCCGGGGCATTGCGCAGGGAAGCATGTTATACACAAGGGCCTGACGTACTGCAGTGCGTCAGGTCCTTGTACACTACAATACTGTAACATACACAGCCGGGCATGCGTATAGAACAGTGATGGCGAACCTTTTAGGCTTGGTGTGTCAGACATTTGGAAAATTCGTAACTCAGCTCTGCTGGTGTGTCAACCCCCCCCCCCCCGCCAGAACAAAAGAAAAAAAATTACATATTGGAACCCATTGCTTAATTAATGCATGAGGCTTCTGTAGTACGAAGACACTGCGGGGGGGGGTTAAGCCCAATTTATTTAATATTGTAACAAATCTGCGGTTCCTCGGTGGAATTACTTGGGGGTGGGCTCAGCCCTTATTTCATTTGTACTGTAAGCCGCCAGCCACAAACTTCCCTCTGTAAAGCGTGTATTATTTCCTGCCCTTTAAAATTCTCCTGTGCTTGATCAACACCTTGAGCCAGGAGCTGCCAATGACACTATTGCAGCACAGACTGAATACCAGACACAGACGGGGAAAACGGTCACACTCCGGAGGCACACTTGGAAGCGCCAGGCAATCACCCAAACATTTCATCTGTTGCTGCAGATCAGAATGCTTGGAACGTCGCATGCAACAAAGCCTCATCCTTGGCTCCCTGGTCTCAGACAGTGCTGTGCCTCATCCTCTATACTTGACCCTCCTCCTTTTGTGCTCACTTAAAAACCCAGACAGAAGCCTTTACTCACCAGTTCAATGGCCAGACCCCCGCCTCCAACCAGCTGCCCTATCCCACAAGTGCACAATACAGCGAGGCAGGCGGCGTGCACTGCAGTCCTGCTATGGAACGCTCAGCCTCTCAGCCACCCCGGCCAGCCAATGAGGGTGCTGAAGGCCCCGCTAAATTCTCAGGCTGCTTCCTCATTGGCTACCCAATTAGCGTGGCTTGGCTGATCAGAGCGCGGAAACATTCTGCAGGGCTTGTTGCCCAAGTTTAAAGAGAGAGACGGAGGCGCAGACAGCGGGCGCGCGGAGGAACAAGTCTTTGCAGGGAATAGCTTAGATTCATATGCATGCCTGGCTGCCGTCCATTACCCCCAGGAATTTCATTTTTACCCCATTTGGGGTAATTTACCCCTGTTCCCTGACCACTGCAGTAGACGATGTTACAAATGGCTCCTAGAGCTCCAATGAGAAGGTCCAGTAAGGATCCTTGGATCCATTACTCCTGAATCTGCTCCTGAGAGCACCTGCACAACAGAGTCCTGCAGGGGAAACAGAGCTCGTATGAGTTTCAATGAGAGTAAAAGGGTTACAATGAATTCCTTGTCTGCTTGTGTCCCACACAGTACAGCAACACCTTGCACTTTTGTCTGTTTAGGTACCAGAGTATGGATTAAAGTAAAAAATTGTCAAAACATAGCCTTATTTAGTTTGCAAATTTATTTTGGCTGGTGAAAAATGTAAAGAACTAAAACAACACATGCTAATTAAATGCATGTAAAACCTATATAAGCAGAAATAAAAGAAAAATAAACAGCAGGACATTGACAACCCTTGTGGAAGGTTGAATGGATGAAAAGCAAAGCACATGGATGAAATTTGAAACATGGGTATAATTGAAAATGGCTGAAAGAGCAAAGCGATGAAAGTCAAGTTGTAGCTGACTTCTGGTGCCTGGTATGCCGGATACAGATATGCATGTTTAATAACTCAGCAGCCATTTGGAGTTGAGAAGGGAATGGTATTCAATCCAGTGGTGGGATTCAAATAAATTAGCAACCGGTTCTATGTCCTTCAGGGCGGCCGCTGCCTTTCTTCCCTCTCCCAACCTAAAATTAGCAACCGGTTCTGCAGAATACGTGAGAACTGGCTGAATCCCACCATTGATTCAATCCATGAATTGGTCGAGTATTACAAGTAGGCCAAATGCATATGTGAAACTGGAAGGTTATAAATGGCAGGGCCACCCTAATGCTGCTCCTTAATCTGCCACCAGTATCTTTCTGAATTGGCCTAACTAGATGCAAACATGCTGATGAGGATAAGGGACAGGATCAGACAGATGGAGTCATTCAGTCTCTCTCTTTGATTCTTAGAGCATGCTGTGTTGGGAACTGAAGAATGGAATCCTTGGGAGGTTGATGAGAAGAATGATTTGTTGCAAAAGTCTGCAAATAGCCTTCAGTTATCCAAAGAGATGAAATTACAGAAGGACCAAGCAGACTTCAGAGTACAAATCTGGGGAAAAGCAGCTATTGGTAAGCACTTGTGATCATTGCCTGTTCTTTACTGGATCCTAAACAAACCTATTCTGAAATTCACTGGGATTTGTTTTCTCATAAGCCTTGCATTGCAATCCCTTGCATATTTATTTGGAAATAAATTCTATTAACATCAGTTGGACTTGGTTCTGAGTAAACATGATTAGGATAAGAGTAGTGTACTTCCTTCTCTTTTGAGATGGGGGATAATGTTGCCTGCCTACTTTAAAAATTAGCTTAAATACCACTATGGGAAAAGAAACTGTATTATTACAGACATTATAAACAGAAATTACAATGGAAAAATATAAGGGATTTCAATTGTTTATAATTCTTGTTATATAATTCTTGTTGTCTTTTGGTCCCCACAGTTACCAGACTTTGTTTTAAGTCTTACAGAAAGTAGTGTATTTTGTGTGACTGAGGCTGTGACCAAAATGACACATTATGTACAAATCAATCAATCAATCAATCACTAGTATTTATATACCGCTTTTCAACATAAAGTTCACAAAGCGGTTTACAGGCAAATAATAACATTAAAGGCCACCCAGTGGTCCTTTTAGAACAAGAAAATTCACTTTTAATGGCCAATCAGGAACATGCCCCAGATTACTACTTGAACAAAAACAAACACCATTAGTTCCTGCTTCTGTATCTGTGTGCCCATTACACAGCAAGAGTCAACATCACTGAAGTTGTGTGAGTATCCCAGGGTTTTTTCTGGTGTCATTTCCCCTGGATTAATAGCGCGGCGTCTGTACGTTAGAAGCAAGTGCCATCAAGGGTTGCGTCCCAGAGAATGGCAGTGGCCCATTTTCCTCTTACATGGCACACCCTGTGGGTGTAAGAACCCCATTGCCTCCCTAATAGACTCCTTGACTTTATTGCCTGCTGTTGGTGTCTCAAAAGCCCCCTTCGTTGCACTGCTTCATTGTAGAGCCACAGTTACTTCTCCAGTTTGTGCTGCTTTCTTGAAATCACGCTGCTTCAGAAGCTTGGCCTTTCTGCACACTTCTCTCCCGATATGACCATTATGATTTATAGGAGTTTATCCCTAACCATTACCTTATCAATGGTCTTTTTATTATAGGCCTTTACCTATGGCAGCATATCTTTGAAGGTCCCCTTGAGCCTGTAGATGCATCAGCTCAATGGAGAGAAGGAAGCGTAAAAGCCGGAAAATGGTTCTTCAGGTACCAATGGAAAATGATACCACTTTTCAGTCTAGTAACCATATTTTATAGCCTAGTGAAGACCTTTAATGTCAATTTTGCATGTGAATGAGTGGCGTTGTCCAAATAAAGTTTTTATGCAAAAGCAACTATGGTAGATGGGACTTTGATGAGTCCTGCCTGCCGTTTTCAGTCCTGCAGATGTTTTTTTTCTGGTAGAGAAGGAAGAAGCAGATGGCATGTTCATAATGTTCCATGCTCAAACTGGCGGGGGGTGGGGGAGAGAATATTAGGAAAAGGAAAAAGTTGGGGTGGGGATAATAGTGTCCCCCATATTGCTTTCCAAAGATTAATATGCTTCTTTGATAGTGTAGCACAGGGGGCTCCAAACTCCGGCCAGCAGGCCAGATCCGGTGTTCCCTTTTTCCTTCTCCAGGATGACCCATGCTTACCATTCCACTGGGGAGCAAAGCAACGGTCATGCCTACAATTTCCAAGTGTTGCTGCAACCAGCTGCTTCCTGGTTTTGTCGCCCCAACAGGCTGAGCACCTGCCATTCTGGGCTGGTGCATCTGGCTGCAGTGACTCTTGGGAACTGTAGGCATGACCGTTGCGTCGCTCCCCAGCAGAACAATAAGCGTGGGTCGCGCCAGGGAGCCTTTTCACAGCTGCAACAGTCTCCAGTTTGGAGACCACTGTCATAGCATTTGCGGCATGTAGAAAGCGTCACAGGTAGGGGCGTTTTATCCATGGGGGTTTCATTCCTGGAACCTTTGTAGATTTTAAAAAAAATGTTTGGGTAATTAAACCTACGGATTTAGCTCACACCCCCACCCTCCAAACCCAACCGGAGCTATGTACCAGATGACCCAAGGGGATGAGCTGGACGACATGGGAATAGGCTGTCCCGAAGGCACTCTGGGCCCAGGCTGTATATTTCTGCTAATTTCTGCAGGAAGAGACTGCATGTGGGTGCTACCTTGCCAGAGCACTCCAGGACACCACAGGCCCCCCTCCCCATGCCATTCACCTTTCCCATCCTGCTCTTGAGCAGGAAGAGGACGCACAGGCGAGGCACATCGCCATGCCATGCCAAAACGGTGAACCTTTCTCTTGTAGGAATATGTTCCTCTGATGGAACTTCATTGAAACAGACAGGCTATGTTCCTTTTAAGCCTTTCAGTGGAGTTTTAATTTTTTAAAACATGTAATATAAGTGTTCACTCACTTCTACCTGGTGAGAGAATAGGACCAAAACTCTTGGAGCACCAGTAAGACAACATTGAAGCGGTGCTCGCTTGGCATATTGTGTTGTATTTTATGGTACCTTCGAACTGCTTTATGTTTGTGCGTTGTTGTTCTCAGCTTCATCACAGGTCCGGCGGTAGTCCCTGGCTACTTCTCTGTAGAAACTGACAATGTTGTTCTTGTACTGAACGGCAGAGAGGAAGGAAAGATCTCCTATGCCACGCAGTGGCTGCAATACGCACACACATTAGTGCAAACTCACAAGCTGCAGCACGTTGCCGTTGTGTTGCTTGGAAGTGAACAGTGCAGAAACGAATGGATTTCCCCTTACTTAAAAAACAATGGCGGTTTTGTGGACCTGCTCTTTGTGATATACGATAGCCCCGGGGTAAATGAAGAAGACATTTTCCAGTGGCCCTTGGGAGTAGCTACGTAAGTGTTCAATATAATCACATGACCTGTAAATTATGACTGTTTACCTCTAGTTATTGACACATTTCACTTTTAATCTAAAGTTGAAAGCTTTGTAGAGTTGCTGTTTTATAAATATTGATTTAGCAAGCTGTAGTATTTGACTATCCCTAATATTGCTGTTTTTTACTTTCTATATTAAACTTCTTATTTTATTAATCAAGAGTGTTTTATTATTTAAACAACAGTTTTAAGTGAGCAAATTTGCTATCTTAACTTGTGTGGTTTAAGAGCCTAATCTTAACCTGGAGCTAGGCTGGCACTTAGGCCAGGAAAGTTTGGCTGGAACAAAGGACACGGTAATGTATGTTTGGACCACTCTCGGAGACAGAGAGGCCAGCACACAGATGTGCACCATCCTCCCTGACTCCAAGAGTGGTCCAAATGTGCTTTACGGTGGCCCTTGTGCCAGCCAGCCAAACTTTACTAACTTGAACTGTGCCAGCCTAACTTCAGGTTAGGATTGCACTCTTAGTCTACTATGTACTGTCATTCACACAGAGATTTTAAGAAAACAAATTGGGATTATAGAGAGACTAATTAAAGAGATCGCATTATATCTTTTTAATATAGCATTTTATTGCTGCTATATAGAGGCAGGAATAATATGGTGATATGAATAGAATTGTGCAATACGCAGCTTTGTAGATATTGGGCCACAATCCACTAATACTCTTAAGATCCCCTTATGCAGTATCTTTTGTTACATGGAAACCACTGCATGCTGGTCTGTAAGGTTGGGCAATCAGAACTCTGAAGGAGGAGTCCCTGATGTGCCCCTCTGGAAATCAGGGCAATAGTAGCTTGGGAAGGAGCTTCATCATGGCATTCTCCCTTGTGACCTAGACCTCCTGCTGTTTACTGGGAGCAGATGCATACACTGCAGTGGCTCCCATGCTGCATGGTGACATTAGAAGCAGACATGGCCGAGTCCTCAATCTGTGCCTAAATGTGTGCCTGCAGATCTAGCACATGTCTTTAGGGGCTCATTGGCTTGTGTCATATCCTTTAAAGATGGTCTAAAAATGAACAAAAATGAACCCTAGAGGCTCTGGGTAAAATGGCAGGATGAGAATAGTTGCACATGAGGTTGCTGGGATGGTTGTACTCAACTCTGCTGGTGTAAAAGTTATATTCATTGGGTTCAGCTGAATGGAGAGAAGCATCGTTTGGTGAGTATCTTGTATAGAAGATGTCAGAATAAAGGTTAAAAGAAAGAGGCGTCAGATAAACATATTGTTAGTTTAAAAAGAAGGAAAGGATTGCTCTTTAACTTCAGTTAGGTTATTTGACCCGCCAAAAAGTTGGGATATCACTTTCAAAGGCCAAAGATTCTTCATTCAACTTAACATGCTGGCAAAAAAGTGACAAGAATGGTAGATTTTGAAGAAAGTTGAGACAAGAAAAGCATGTTGGAGACAGAGCTTAGGCAAACAGAGGTGGTGGGTATGTGGGTGACTCGCAGAGGCATAATGAAATGGTTCCTATTCCCAAAAAGGAGCATTAGGATTGCAGCCTTAATGAATACCCGGTTTAAAGAGCCAATTAATTAATCTTTCTCTTGTGCTAATTGTCTTATGTGCAGTTTGTTGTTTTGTTAATTACAGATACAGACATTTTCCTGTTGTCGAACCGAGCTGGTCAATGCTCCATGCTCCCAGATTGTACCAGTGTAATTTTTTAGGAACTGTTTATAAGAACTCATCAAGAGAGACCCTAATGGAAGTACTGAAGCAAGGTGGATTTGACAAACGCTGTTGGATTTCAGCCCGAGAAGAGTAAGAACTATAGATTGTATCACCAACAAAATACTTAAGCAGTTTGAAAAGACTGATGTGTGCCTTGACTGAATTGGCATGGTAACAAACCACCAAAAATGAGGATAGCCAGCAAAAAAATGGCACCTTCTAAAAATTTTGCATGTGCTCTGATGCACATTTGGAATTCTAACATGTTGGTGCAGTAGAGGCTCTAGGCTTGATAACTGATCTGTTTCATTCAAGTCAGATTTTATACTCCCACATGTCCTGTGGCCATATTCTTTGTGACTGTTGGAAGTCCGCCAGACTCCAGGTGGTTCCAGCTGAGCATCATAACACAATCATTTCTTATTTTCTTCTGGCAAACTGAGTCAGCTAGGGTAGTAGTTCTGGTTAGCTTGCAACAGGGACTTTTTTATTTTATTTTGGTGAGATTAGATAGTGACCTTATGAAAAGGATTTCCTTTTGCTTGTGTAATTCCCTTTTATAAAACTCCGCAGGGAGTCCTGTCTGCAATCTCTCCTCAGGAAATAACTTGGCTGCTTTCCCTGATTACCTGTGCTCTTGAATCTTTTTTTTCCTAATAAAATCCACTTACAGGCAAACACAAAATGCAATTTTCAGGTGATTATTAGGTATCAGGAAAAAAAATGACTTGATAATAAAACGGTGGCTAAATGACTTCATGAAATCCAAAACTGCAGTTCTTGAGATAGGGACTGTGTAGTTGCTAGTGTTATATTGGTTTCTTAGCAAATAATTTGAGCCACAGATTCTAAATATAAGCTTTGTTTTTGCCATCTCAATGATAGTGAATGATACTTAGAGTGCAATCCTGTACTTGCGCTGCACCGGCGCTGCGCTCTTGCGCTGGTCCAGTGTTGTCGCAAACGGGCCATCAGGCGCGTCTGCTCCAGTGAGTCTAGCGTTGGACCCGTGCAAGCAGCAGCGCCGGCACTGGGGCACCACTGCGTCCGTTGGCTGTGCAGGTCGTGCACCGGTTGAGTGTTGAAGTCTGAAGCTGTGCTGTTCATTCTTTTGTCTGTTTGGACAAGAGTTGAGGGTGTTTAAATGGTCACACTGAAAACACAGTGTGGATCTTTCACCTTTATTTGGGTAATCTGTCTGCCTTTGAAGTCCGTTTTCAGCCTTCTCTCTCTCTGTCTTTCTCTCTCTAGGTGGTGGCCTCAAGAAACTAATGAGAGCCTTCGAAACTATCAAGCTGCATTGCTACAGAGTGATCTCACATTATGCCCATTGGGAATAAATACGGAATGCTATAGAATTTATGAGGCTTGTGCATTTGGCTCCGTTCCTGTTGTTGAAGATATAATGACACCAGGCAATTGCGGCAATTCATCAAGGTACCACAGTGCTCCGCTGCAATTACTAAAGACCATGGGAGCTCCCTTTATCTTTATTAAAAGCTGGCAAGAACTTCCTGCAGTTTTAGAAAAAGAGCAAAATATGACCTTACAACAAAAGATTCAAAGGAGAAAAAAGATTATGGAATGGTATCGGCAGTTCAAAGCCCAATTGAGACAAAAATTTATTAATACATTGAAAAATTCATTTTTATCTAAGGATAAAGGTGATTAATTACTAGGCTTAAATGCAGAAATAAGCTAAAGTGTAATTTCTGGTGACTACAGTGAATTTTTATGTAAATAAGAAGCCAAATCTATTGAAAGTCCAAAGCTGTGTGCCCCAGTATCCACTGACTCGGTAGCCAGTGATATCGTGGATACTGGAATGCCTATTAAAAAGATTGGGGAATATTAAACAAATCTCTTTTTTTACCTCACGACAGCAAAACCACTGATGTTCCCATGATATTTAAAAAGGTTCCCCCAGTATCCACAGTTTTGGGTATCCACGAGGGTGTCTGTAACGGAACCCCAGCAGATACCAGGGCATGCCTGTAGCTCCATTTTTTAATTGGAGCCTACTTCTGGTTTTTCGCACATGTGACCCTATCTGGAGAAGCCCTACCTCATCCATGCACTGGTTATATCCAGACTTGATTACTGCAATGGTTTTGACATGGCGCTGCCCTTGAAGATTGTCTGGAAACTTAAATTAGGTATAAATGCAGCTGACAGACTGCTGACTAGTGTATGTTACTATGAGCACCTTATATCAGTAGCATGGGTTTGCACTTTATTTCTGATCCCAATTCAGGGTGCTGTCACCACCTTTAAAGCTGCATGTGGTTTGGGGCCAAGCTACTAAATGATCACTTGTATCCTTTTGTTCTTTAGCCATTACGTCTTGGCTCTGCTCTCTGGCACCCCACCAACTCAGGTGTAGTAGTTGGTGGGGGCCAGAGACAGGGCCTTCTTTGTGGGGCACCATAGCTATAAGATGCATTGGCAGAGGAGGTTCACCCAAGCACTCTCTGAAGACTTTTTGTTCTGCTCTGCTTTTAATGTTCTCCGCCTTGGGTGCCTTCGGGCAGAAAGGCGGGATATAAATCCAATAAATAATAATAATAATGGGCTGATTTAGATTTTACTTCTCTTGTATGAATTAAAAGAAATTGACTACTGACGTTCTTAGCTGCTAAGCTTTGTTTGTCTTTCTGTTTTAAATTATTGTATTTCATTTGTTTATCCTTTCACTGTTTTGTAAATATGTATTT
The DNA here is from genome assembly GCA_029204185.1 of Lerista edwardsae. Taxonomy (NCBI): domain Eukaryota; kingdom Metazoa; phylum Chordata; class Lepidosauria; order Squamata; family Scincidae; genus Lerista; species Lerista edwardsae. The sequence continues at coordinate 200,359 of JAJKFI010011864.1, forward strand.
TTAACAGTGGCATATAACGCTATTAAATAAATCTGGTTGGCCACAGCAGGAAATAGGATGCTTGACTTAGATGGTCTGTGGGTTAGATGAGAAGATGTTTTAAGTTAAATGAGAACACAGTGGGGTTTTAATTTGCTTTTTCCAGGATGAAATAAAACAGAAGTTCATTGAGCAGACTACTGTATAACCAAACTAATATCACTAGTAATTTTCAGCAAAGAAAATTAACAATGTTTTGTAGGCTGCTGCTAAGTAAATAAAAGAGTTCTATGTACTCTTTTAGCTGCTGTGGAAATCCTGTCTTCCCAGAAGTAAGACTTTATCACTATTATATGTGTAGACCTCTTTGAAGCAATTTGTCACTTTGCACACGGAGACCTAGCCACTTTCTTCCATGCTTTGGTGACTTCCAGGTTGGACTACTGCAATACATGGGACTTGCCCTGAAGCAATTTTGGAAATAGACATAGGGCCCAATCCTATCCAACTTTCCAGCGCTAGTGTAGCCCTGAGGTAATGGAACCAACATTCTCTTTCCTTGAGGGGGTCGCCATGAGTGCCCCACCACAGAATGCAATGCAAGCCCTTTTGACACAGCTATATAGTGCTGGAATGTTGGGTGGGATTGGGCAATGGTCCTATTACAGCTACTGGCTTTGTTGCATAGGCAGAAGATTTAGTCGAGAGGGTTAATGCCTCCGTTTGCCTGAAGATAAGAGCTGAAGATCTGAAGGTCGCCAGTTCGGGACAGCCGGAAGTCTCTGTGAGCGGCAAACCTCGTTAATTGCGACTGATTAACAGCTGAGCTTTGGCTGCCTTGTGTGAGGGGGAGTTGTGCCAAAGTTCAGCCGCTTCTCTGGTGGGAGCAGGGAAGCCGTTTATCAGCCAGCAAGAAGACAAACGGGTGGCCAGAAAGAAGGACTAAATCCAGAAAGATCCATCTGTATGTGTATAGTTCTTGAAAGAGAGAACATTTCTGTATAAATTGTAAAAACCTTCGGGTTTCTGAATAAAGTCTGCCTATGTAAACCGCCTTGAGTTATAGTCATCAGAGAAATCTGGTGACCTAAGAAAGGCGGTATATAAATCCAAGTATTATTATTATTATTATTATTATTATTATTATTATTATTATTATTATTATTATTATTATTATTGTGTCTGGCCTTCCAATCCAGAAGTAACTTCTGGTGGTACTTCCACGAGGTAGGCCATGCAAAGGCCAGTGAGAAATGCTGATAGTCCTGGTTGTTGCAGGGAAGATCTGCCAGATGAACCTTCTGCACCAAAATTTTTATGCTTGACTGTGAGGCCCTCCTTCTGGTCCCATTTTATGTGGAGGCCAAATTGGACTGTGCAGGAAGCAGCCTTTTCTATCATGTCATGGCTCTTGAGCTCTCCAAGATCCTTCTGTGACAATTGCCCAACCAGTATATTTGCTGCCACCACTTTACCGGGTTATCTGCGTAGGGTCAGAGGCACTTCTACTCTCCAGACTTTTTTACCTGCAAAATCAGTGGATGGGCACAGGGGGAGGTGTACCCCTCAGCAAGCCTCATGTGCAGGTTCTTTGGATATCTGTATCCAAACAGGTGCTTTATGAATAAGCGTAATGAACAGGGAACTGAGTAAGGAGCAAAGGCGATCTTTTAGGGAAAAGCCATAAACAACAAGAGAAACCCTCAAGCCCTCTCTTGCCAACCTCTGTTTTCAATTGCCTGGGATTGAAGGCAACAAATCAATTCATTTTCCCCCTCTCGTCTAGGATGTTTTACAAAAGGAAGGGTGTTCTGTCTTAATTGACAGCTCACTTGCATCACACCTTCCACAGGAGATGGGTATGTTTCCCTCTGTTATCTTTCCGGAGGCAGGTTATGACTCCCCTCATCTTCAAGGACTGCTTTGAGCATTCCTGTTCTAAACTGTTGTACTTGCTTGACATTGTTTTATGATTCTGTTGTTTTGCATTCCACATTGGGGATTTTCTATTGATCATTTGGTATTGAAAATTCCTGAATAGTACACACACCCAAACAGCAGCTGGACAAACCAAGGACTGAAAACTCCTCTCCCTTTAGCGAGGCTTTGTCCCAGTTTCTACAAACTCAGATCATGGGAACTGCTTAAAAATGAACACATGGATTACACCTGCCATCTGGGTAGAGTCTTCCTATGGGATTGTGCCAATTTTATGTCTGTGATGGCTTGATTAAAAATCACTCAAAACATATGGGAAAGACATTTCATACCAACAGCTTGCCTCAAGGGAGTGGCCTATGTGTAGCTCCCCTGTCATTCATCACACATATAAATTGGGCTAATATCTTGCGCTACTAGGCAGAAGGGTAGAACATGTGCATTTTTGCACTGCCCAGGGCCACTTTCCACTTTACAAGTATTTCTAGTGATAAAGAACTGTAATATAGCTAGGTTTTCAAATTGTGTGTATACCCAACAGTCCTGATCTCTTGCACTGCGCCTAATTAGATGGCTAGCCTTGTGGCTGAGCCTCCTGTATGCAGTATAATTGTATTTCCTAGCAGTGTCTCTTTCTGGCTCATGGTACAATGCTAAATACTGTATCTCCCAAGATCATTCTGTGACATGTTGCCCCCTACCTCGATGTTATATGAAATATTGATATTACAGTAATTTACTGCTTCCATGAGCAGCATTTTCTCCCCTATTGGTTGTCCAAGCAGTTGCCCTATTTGCAAATAAACGCAATCTAGATCAATGTTTAAACAATTTGCTTTTATTTCAATGGAACATTTGAGTTACTGGTTTAGGATAACAGTTTTAACATGTGTGCTCCCAAAGACTTTAGTTTTAGATAATTTAACTGAGGTCCAAATACTGCATGTTTCCAAATTGTTGTAGATTGTGTTTGAAAATTAGATATTTGAAAAATGACCCAAAAATACTGTATATTTTTTTTGTCAGCCAGACAAACTGGTTATGCAGGATCAAGTCCATAACTGTAATTATGCATTTCAACGTAGACAAGTGTAAAGTGATGCACATTGGGGCAAAAAACCAAAACTTCACCTATAGGCTTGTGGGTTCTGAGCTGTCTGTGACAGCTCAGGAGAGAGATCTTGGGGTGCTGGTGGACAATTCAATGAAGGTGTGGACCCAGTGTGCGGCAGCAGTTAAGAGGGCCAGTTCCATGCTTGGGGTAATTAAAAAAGGGGTTGAGAATAAAACAGCCAATATTATCATGCCATTGTACAAATTGATGGTAAGGCCACATCTGGAATATTGTGTGCAGTTCTGGTCGCCGCACCTCAAAAAGGACATAGTGGAGCTGGAAAAGGTGCAGAAGAGAGCGACAAAAATGATTACGGGGCTGGGGTACCTCCCTTACGAAGAAAGACTGCAGCGTTTGGGGCTCTTCAGCCTAGAAAAAAGGCACCTGAGGGGGGACGTGATTGAGACATACAAAATAATGCACGGAAGAGATAGAGTCGATAGAGGGATGTTCTTTTCCCTCTCTCAAAACATCAGAACCAGGGGGCATCCGCTAAAACGGAGGGTTGGGAGAGTTAAAACAGATAAAAGGAAGTACTTTTTTACCCAGCGGGTGGTTAGTCTGTGGAACTCTTTGCCACAGGAGGTGGTGATGGCATCTGGTCTAGATGCCTTTAAGAAGGGTTTGGACGGATTTCTGGAAGAAAAGTCCATCGTGGGCTATAGGCCATGATGGATTGTGCAACTTCCTTACATCAGTAGTAGGCTACTTCAGAGTACCGGGTGCAAGGGAGTGGCAACAAGATGCAAGCATCTTGTGTCTCGTGCCTCCCTAGGGCACCTGGTGGGCCGCTGTGAGATACAGGAAGCTGGACTAGATGGGCCTTTGGCCTGATCCAGCAGGGCTCTTCTTATGTTCTTACGTAATTGGTAGAATTACTCCCAGATTCAGGGGAGTTTTCAGGCTTTTAATGTATCTCACTCACAAAGCCTTGGTAGCATTTATAATCAATCCAATCAATCAATCAGTCGATTTATTATGTTTTAAAGGCCACCATATCTTTAGAGCTTAGGGTAGGATATCTATCTATATATATAAAGAAGAGCGTAGGTTTGTGTGTATGTGTGTATGTATGTTTCGCATAGGCTCCTCAACGCCTGGAGCGATCGGCACGAAACTCGGCACGCATACACCTTGCGGCCTGGCGTCAAACACTGCGGGGGTTGGGCCCCCCTAGCGCCCCCGGGGGTGGGGGTACGCGGGGGTCCCCACATGAAAACGATAAAAAACGGCCAATATCGGCATCAAATCCACAGTTTCCGGGGTCGTCGAGATGAGCGGTGCCGCTCCCAATGCTGTGGGAGTCTGGGTTTGGCCCCCCCTCGACATGGGGGGCCAGAAGGGGTGCGAAACACAACGTCCGCCATGCCCTGCTGGAACGCCTGGACCGATGGGCGCCAGACTCGGCATGCGGAAGCCTAGCGGCCTGGCCACAAACACTGTGGGGGTCGGGCCCCCCTAGCGCCCCCGGGGGTGGGGATACACAGGAGTCCCCACGTGAAAACGGTCGAAAATGGCCAAAATCGGTGTCAAATCCATAGTTTCCGGGGTCGCCGGGATGAACGGCGATGCTCCCGATGCCGTTGGAGTCTGGGTTCGCCCCCCCTTGGCGTGGGGTGCAAGAAGGGGTGTGAAACAAAACGTCCGCCATGCCCTGCTGGAACGCCTGGACCGATCGACACAAAACTTGGCACGCATACACCTTGCGGCCTGACGACAAACACTGCAGGGGTCAGACCCCCCTAGCGCCCCCAGGGGTGGGGGTACACGGGGGTCCCCACGTGAAAATGGTCAAAAATGGCCGAAATCGGCGTCGAATCCAGTTTCCGGGGTTGCCGGGACGAGCGGCGATGCTCCCGACACCGTCGGAGTCCGGTTCACCCCCCTCAGCATGGGATGCGAGAAGGGATGCAAGACACAACATCCGCCATGCCCTGCTGGAATGCCTGGAGCGACGCGCACCAAACTCAGCATGCGCGTGCCTTGCGGCCTGGCGACAGACACTCCAGGGGTCAGGCCACCCTAGCGCCCCCGGGGGTGGGGGTGCATAGGGGGCCTGAAGTGAAGACGGCCGAAAACGGGCGAAATTGGCATCGAGTCCATAGTTTCCGGAGTCGCCGAGGCGACCAGTGACGCTCCCGACGCAGTTGGAGTCCGGGTTCGGCCCCCGTCGGCGTGGGGGGGGGCAAGAAGGGGTGCAAAATGCATAAACTGTGGAAGATCATTTTGTTACCTGGGCAACGCCGGGTAACAAAAAGCTAGTAGCCAATATAAAGAGGAAATATCAGTCCTTGTTCTTAATGCTAACAGTCTCAGGCTACAATCCTGTACACACATGAACTTAACTTCTGAACAGACATGCACAGCATTGTGCTCAAAATCAGGAGCAAAGGGAATCACAGGAATTTTTCAAGTGTACACTGTATGTATTCAGCAGGCATCCTCCGCTGTTCGATCCTTTGCATTGAGCTTCTTCTATCTAGAGCAGCAGTTTTCAACCAGTGTGCCGTGGCACATTGGTATGCCGCAAATGGTCTGCAGGTGTGCCATGGGAATTTGAGGGAGGGTCAGTGGGGATGCGAGCTCCCCACTAGCAGCATGGCGTGCCTTGTCAATGATCAAAAACCTGATAGTGTGCCTTGACAAGGTTAGCACCTTATCAAGATAAAAAAGGTTGAAAATCATTGATCTAGAATGTTCCTTGCCCCTTTCTTTTCTAAAGCATTTTCCATCCTCGAATAAAATCTACCCACCCATACCAAGATGGAAGCTACAACCTTGGGTTAAGGAAAAAGTGGAATGAATGAAAGAAACACTGTGCAGATTCCACATTGACCCCAAATTGTGTTCTCTTTGTGGGCTTTTTTCAAAGAGCTCGCCACAAGGCAGCTGCTTTGGTTTTGAAAACGACAGCTCGCGCATGTCTCTTGTCTTGTTCAGGGCAGCTGGGCAACCTTTATAGGGAAGATTTATATCCTTTCTTTTGATCTGAAGATCCACAGGGTGGATCAAGCAAATTGCCCCAGTAAAACACATTCACCCACCCACCCTTTATTTCTGTGAGAAAGTGCTCACTCCATGGAAGTGCTGGGAGAAGGCTTGATTGGTATATGTACCATAGGAGATGGGCATATGGAGCATATATGGGCATAGGAGAAAAGCACCAGCGTATAGAATATTCATGAAGGGTCAAAAGCACAGGACTGAAGCAGGTTGTCTCAAAGCCCTGTCCATTTTCTCCTACCATATACAAAGGATAAAATATATTTATTATTGTGTGTGTGTGTGTGTGTGTGTGTGTGTGTGTGTGTGGCAGAAACAAACCACAATTTTCAGGAGGAAGCTTTAAATATACTCATTCTATGCATTCCCTGTTGGTGAGGACAGCCCATTCCCTGAAGCCCCCAGTGCTTACAGCCATTCATGCTTGTTTGTTCCAGTAAATTCTCTCTGCTAATTACATTTACTAATGGCAAATCCTAAGTTGCTAATTAAGTCTCCCGGGTTCGGAGTACTGGGGCTTGCAAGCCATTTCCATCTCCCCCGTCTCCACTCTGTTATTTTAATCGGGGTTCCAGGTGTATGCAGCCATTTATAATCCTCTCTCGGAGAGCCAAAATGGAATACATCAACTAATAAAATAAATTGAAGAAGCAGTTCTTCAAATTAAACTAGTAACGTTGGAGCATAATTTAATTCCTGGAGAGACCCTTCATAAGGCTAGGAACTTGATTTGGTTCCACTCTATAGGGTTCATGGGAATTTTTAGGACATCAACACACCAGTAGAAAGACACCGACACACCAGTAGACCTGTGTTTGGGGACAGGTCACAGATAGAATTCCCTGCGGCTCCAGTTATCTCTGAGATTACTACAGCTTTATGCCATACCATGTGGGGTGAAACTCCGCCCCCATCCCCAACGCCCAATGGCTGCAGAGATGAAAGGCAATGGCCATGGGACTTGAAGTTGATTCTGTTAAATGGAAAGTTGTGGGTGCTCTCCAGGGACAGACCTACCCAGCAGAGGGAGGTTTACAACACAGCTGGGGCTGGCAGGTAACATGCCTCTGGCGCACCCAGTGACTCTGGCACCTACGCCTCTAATGTATCTGTCAGCAGCAGCAGCGCCTGTGCAGCATGACAGGTTGAATGCAAGGAGAGAAACTCTTTAAGAATTCCCGTTTCCCATCTCGGGAAGAAAGACTCTCTGATTTGCCGCCCGAGTGCTTGCTCAGGGCCAGACCACCCACACAGCTGAGTGAAGCTGCTGCTTTGAACGGCAGGCTGGGGAGGTGGCAAACTGGTGAGGCGACCCCAGTTCCTGCACCTGCCCACTGGCCCACCAGCCAGCCACTGCTCCAATCCTCCAAGAATCACAGCGGTGACTCACCTCTTCAGTGCTCCTGCTTCAAGTCAGCCATTGTGGCAGTGGTCCGGAAAGGGAAGCAGGCGGGCCGAGGACCCCTACCGTCTTGTACAGAATGCTCTCCTTCCAACCAGGATGGTTCCACCTCGACCACCACCAGAGCCTCCCCAGTTGCTTCTTCAACACAGCCTGGGAGAGAATTCCTCTTCCACCTCCTGCTTACTCCTGCTTGACCTGTTCTAAGAATCTACTTCTTTGGGGAATTAAGTAGTGGTGGCTAAGACAGTATCCCAAGTAAAGAAGATTCAGGGCACACACACTATACACTGAGACATGCTCTCAAAAGGGGGAGAGGAGAAATGTGGTCCCTTCTCCAGCTACAACCAGGCCTGTATTTGCTTTCTAGCAAGAACTAACATAGCTAACATAAATGGCTGCATACACCTGGAACCCCGATTAAAATAACAGAGTGGAGACGGGGGAGATGGAAATGCCCTTAGCTGGGAAGCAGCAGGGAGGCCACCTTCAAACTCTGCTGGCTGTTCTCATTCAAACCCTCAAGAGAGTTCTCCAGAGATTTCTCAACTATTAGCTTCTATTGACAAAGCATCATCCATGCACTATAGGCTGTTAAGAACCATTTACATCCTTCTGTCAAATCTGAAACTCTGATCATGCATCACTTCCCGGAAAAACGAAGAGCAGAGACCCATCTCAAAAACCAGCAAATCCACAAAGCTGTTTTCTCTGTGTGCAAACTTTGGTACTGTTCTAAACACAGGGTGTCTCCTGTGAGTCTATGACTCGCATTAATTTTTTTTCATCATACATTTCTGCACAAACAGCCCCAGCATTCAGTTAATATGTGTTTGCATGGAAAAACCATATGCGCTACCAATGGGAATGTAGTTTTTCCAGCTGCTGCAATCACAGACAATTTTATACCCATGCCTGAGATAACATTTTTAGGGCACAATCCTAAACTGAGTTAGGCCAGCATAAGCTAAGCCAGCAAAGTTTGGCCAGCGCAAAGGACACCATAAAGTATGTTTGGACCACTCTCGGAGTCAGAGAGACCAGCACATGGATGTGAGCCATCCTCCCCGACTCCGAGAGTGGTCCAATACGCTTTATGGTTGCCCTTGTGCTGGCCAAACTTTGCTGGCTTAGTTTATGCCGGCCTAACACCAGTTTAGGATTGCGCTCTTAGTGTGATTTGCATCCTAACTACAAGATCTTTTCCCTAGATCATTACATTACAGACAGATAAACTTTGAATGAACGTATGAACTCAAGACTCTTGTCCCCCTTGGACTTATGCTGATTCTGTGAAGAATCACGCTGTGAAGGCTACATCTGGGACTGGATTTGGTGAATCACAAGAATAGTGTATATTTGTAAAAAAACCCATTTAAAAAAATGGTTTGGAGTACCCTGTCTATGTAAGCCGCCCTGGGCATTTGCTTCAGCATGGGAAAGGCGGGGTATAAATTCTTCAAATACAATAAATAAATTATTGTGCCAGCGGTTCGATTACCCCCTTTTTCTTTGCAATAGCAGTCTTCAAAATGTCTTCAACTGAGGATCAAACTCATCAAACAGATGGTGGATGAATCAATTCTGACAATGCTGATCACCTACTGGGGAGACTGGCCTGGAACTGGTTCCCTTCCTAAACACACTGTCGGAGTCGGAGCTGACAGCTAAGCTGATTGTCTCTTTGGTGCCGTGGTACGTGCTTGGTACTTTTTCTCCCTTAATAAACTCAAGCATCATTAACATAATTTGCCGCGTTTATTTTTGAGGATGAGATTATTATTGCTCAGAGGTCACATTACAGCTTCCACATTATATTATGTGCATAATATTCCAATCTACAGCAGACATAGGGGAGTTTGTTAGTACAGCTGCACATCAAAAGGAACAGGAGAGACGATGGTTTTCCATGCTGGAGGTAAGCCATGATTCTTGTTTGTGTATAATAGGCCACTTCAGTTTCATAAAACTCCCAGGTGGCACTCTGTTGCGCATATCCTTCGAGCTGCTTCTTGACAACCCTGAGACTCAGTGAGGGATGTGTTTTTCTAGAAGCAGCTCTCTGTTTCCCCTGCGACATCCTGCCACCTCCTGATATCATACCTCCCACGTTTTCAGACGTGTTTTAGCAAGCCAGATGGCAACGTCCTGGCTTTAGGTTGCATTTCAAGAATGGTTAGTGCTGGCTACAAAGATGCTTGGAGGTGCATTTTAACAGCACACCTTGCAGACTATAATTCTTGCTCTGCAAAGCTTTCAAGAAGGAGCAGAGACCAGGTATAATGAGTGTGATGCCCGGTCTTGCTGGAACCTCATTTATCTAAAGACTTGAGAAGTGCAAGGGTCTTTGCATGTTACATCCCATGAATGGCATTCATTGCATTTGATGCCTTGTGGTCCTAATGCTGTTTTACAGGCCTTGGCCTTTCCCCCATCCAAACTTCCACAAGGTCGTTTGTGGCTTAGAACTTCCATTATGTCTTTTCTGGATTGAGGCCACTACATTAGATTTGCGGAGGGTGGGGCGAGGAATAGAAGTGAGTAGCTAAAAGCACTGGACTTACCCCACCCCACCTTGCCTGATCACATGCCTTTGAAGCCGAGCATAAGGGAAGGGGAGCTTTTTCCTGTTGGAATTGCAATTTGAGCGCTGAGAACAATGTCATCACCCTGCAGTGCAACTGCTTTCTCTGGGCAAAACAGCTGGGCAGAGCTGCTAAATGTCATGGGCATCAGAAGATGCATCTTTCACATTTCTCCTCCGTACTGGACAACTGGTTTTGGTTTTACTTTCTGGTGGTGTTCCTCAGAGGTGTAAAAAGGGTGCCACAAGTGGGGCAGTGGGCGCCGGTTGCAAGGGAGGGTGCAGCAGGCAGGGAAAAGCAGAGCGCTTTTCAACCCACTCTTCCTCGCGTCCAGTACGCCCCTGCAGGTGCCCGCATGTTCCCTTCACTCCCCAAGCCAGGGAGCAAGGGGAACGTGCCGCCTGCCTGGGGGCGGCGACCGTTGCAGGAGCCCCCACACCCCCTCACTTTGTGATGTCATGATGTCACGCAGTGTGCCTGGGGCACGGAAAAGCCCCGGTATGTTCCTGGGGGGGGGGAGAGAAGGGAATGCTACGCTACGTTTTGCAGGAGCCTGAGCTCCTGCATAATGCAGCCCCTCTCCCTCCCCTCCAGAACCATTCGCAGCTCAGAGAGTCGCAAATGGCTCTGGAAGTGAGGCCGCATTACAGAAGAGCTCAGGCTCCTGCAAAACTTAGCGTTTTGCCTCCTCCTCTAGGAACACCACCATTACTTGCCATTCTATCCTGGCTGGCTTTGTGCTCCTTTGCTATCCTCACCACCGTGTCAAAAGAAGTCAACAAAACCAAGGGGGTCGAATGATGACATCGACTCTGGATGCTGCAGTGGCAGAGCCCGGAGATGGCGCAGGAATGGGGGACTCCTTCGTTTGCGCTCATCAAATATTGCAGCGCAGTGCACGGGTTACATCAGCGAAAGGACGCGCATCATTTTGTCCATCGTCAATTGAAGGCATCCAGACGAGAGGCTCTGCTCCAATGCTGTTGCCTCTTAACTGGAATTAGTTAACTGAGGCATGACAGCACCCCCTGCTTAACGTGGTATTTCTAGATGCCTTTGAAACCATCTCTGAAACCTTTCTCACCATCAGGGAAAACAAAGCGCCCCTTCTCTGCACAGTGCCATGAATGTCATACAACCAAGAGGCCTTTAATGAATTACCAGCCCAATCCGATCCTTCCCTGCCCCACCCACCCACCCCCCACTGGTGCAGCCACACTGAAAAGGCATGCACAGTATCCAGGAAGGGGGGACAGAGTGGAAGGCTTGAGAAGGGAAGGGAGATTCAGGGCCCAATCTTATCCCACTCTCCAGCACTGATCTCCCTGTGCCAGTGGGACGTGCACTGCATTCTGCAGTTGGGGGGCAGCCCCCAAGGCCTCCTCAAGGGAATGCTTGTTCCCTTACCTTGGGGCTGCATTGCAGCTGCATTGGCTATGAAAGGTTGGATAGGATTGGACCCTTTAATCAGTGGTGGGATTCAAATAAATTAACAACCGGTTCTATGTCCTCCTTTCTTTGTACTGCTTCTTACTACAGCACTACTTTTTGTATATCAATAAATTAGCAACGGGTTCTGCAGAACTGGTGAGAACTGGCTGAATTTCACCACTGCCTTTAATCCCGTTTCCCCTCTGTAAGCCTCCTGCCCTGCAATGGGTCTCCTCAGACCCACACTAGTGATTTTGCTGGCATAGGTCTTAGGAGAGAAAGAGGGGGTAGGCAGTGGTGTCATTCAAATGATTTAGGAACAGGAACTCATTTTTGATTGGCACTTGTCGGGTACCTGGAACCAGCCACGGAGCCAGTTAGGATCCGGAACGCCCGTTCTGGTCCATTCCCCCTGAATGACATCACTGGGGGTAGGGTGGTTGCTGCTAGAGGTGTGTGCCCTTGCCGCCAGATCCCCCCACCCACCCAAAGCCTCCCCACCCCATTCCTTCTTCCCCTCCAACCAGTTTTGCCCCCTTCCTGCCCCTCTTCCACCCCTTTTCCGCCCTGCTTTGTCATCACCTTTATGGCCGTTTTTCCATCTAAAATCATCCAAGATGTTTTGCAAAGCCTTTGATGTGAATATTGAGGAGAAAGTGTTTTTGAGCCCTTGTTTGTTCTAAAAGTCTCAAAACTATCCAGCCCACAGAAGGCAGCCTCAAAACCACTCTGGACTTCAGTGGTTTTCAGAGTTCCCTCTTGTACTTGAACAAGTGATCATTAGGACATTTTAAAATACCCCTTAATTTTGAGAAAATTACAGAGCTTGTGGAACTAAATATGACATGCAATGATATGAAACTGCTTTGTCAGCCGGAATGGAGCCAGAATGAGACAAAAAATGAAAACCCTTTCCCTCTTTTGAGCGAGAGTACTGTGTGTGTGTGTTCCAGGTTCCTAACTCATGTTCAATTTTTAGTCATGCATTCTTGAAATCTGATTAAACAATTATACACAGTCTAATTCCCCTTGCATACATCTTTAACAAGTGAATGCCGTGTCATGACTAATAGCATGCATTTCAGCACCCCTGTGCAGTGGGTTGGAAGAGCTCTTAGCTGGAAGATAGAAACCGTGGCCGACAGTGTCACATGATCCACTCAAGCACACCCTATGACCTGAGGAATGCCATCAAGGTGGCACCGTTCTCCACATGTACTGGGCTCAGGCCTAGCCCATATGGATGTGGTGCCCAAAGCAGTGCCCTCCAGCCCAGTCCCAAGCTGCCTGGCCCCTGTGGGAGCAGTGGGAGCACAATGGCTACCGCTGCATGCCACAGGATCCACGGCAGCTGCCAGGGTCTCCTCAGGCGAAGGGGAGGTTTGTACTCCCAGGAAGAACCTTGACTCCCATAATGAGACTCCTGAAGTTTCCACTGGCTATTTTGCCAGTGGAGGATTGGTCAGCACAATGTCGGGCTGCCCAGCCTATGGCAGGCCATTGCATCAGGCAGTCGAAGCCACTGCCAGTTCCCACCCACCCCCTGTGTGGGCCCGATCCTCCACACCCCCTGCTCAGTTCCACCCTTTCCCCCATCTCCTAGTTTTGTGGTGTTTGTGTGCAAATCAGCACGCATCCTACCACTGCCTCCACGGTGGCCTCCTCTTGTGGGAGCACCACACCCCATCCTGCCTTCTCCATTGCTGCCTGCTGGTTCCTCCCTGGCCACTTCTATCAAACACCCGAATCTGCCGTAAGAGGAAGAGGGGCGTGCGCCACCTCGGCCCTTGTCTCCTTCTTGCCCATCTATGAATAATGGAGGAGGCAGTTGATTAACGTGGGATGCTCTCCTGTCTCCAGGGTCAAGTCATAGCTTTGGGCTCCTGGCCAGAATCCTGCATGGACCCGAGCATGAAAGCCAATGTAGGTAGCAAGAAAAAGAAGAGGGGAAAAAGATCAAGAAGGGAAGTCTAGCCTACCACGCTTTTTCTGTCGTTTGGACCAAAAATACCCACCCCCAATTGGTTGGGCTAGTTTTTGTTCTGATAAGTTGGCAATCCTACAAGTCAAGGGGCTTTAACAGCACAATTGTATGCCTGTTTACTCAGAAGTCAGTCCAATTTTATTCAATGAGGTTTACTCCCAGGTAAGTGCATTTGGGATTGGGGCCTTCAGTAACTGCCAGAAGTTCAGTAATTTCTAGGAAGTGAACTGTACTAAGATCACATAATGTTTATTATGCACAGTAGGCTCCACCCAGACTCTTCCCTGTTGTTCAGAACATCACTGCAATTTTTTTCTTATGCCCCTACTGCTTTGATTTCTTGTATTTTGACTTAGTTCAAGGAAACCTTTATCATCATGTCGGAGTTTGAAATTTAAAGGTAAAGGTTTCCCCATGACCAAATGGTCTAGTCATGACCGACTGTAGGGGGCGCGGTGCTCATCTCCGTCTCTAAGCCTGTAGAGCTGGTGTTTTGTCCAAAGACAAGCTTCCATGTGGCCGGCATGACTCTACGCCGTAGGGAACCGAAGTGGTCCCTATTTATCTACTTACATTTTTAGGTGCTTTCGAACTGCTAGGTTGACAGGAGCTGGGATAAGCAACGGGAGCTCACTCCGTTGCATGGTTTTGAACTCTTAACCTTCCGGTCAGAAAGCCCAGCAGCAGCGGTTTAACCTGCAGCACCACCACGTCCCAATTGCAAGTTTGCAATTTGTGCGTGACCTAAATCCACTGGGAAGATATTCAGTATCAGGCTTTTCAATTGGACTTTTATTTTTTTCAAATACATTTTTATTCTTCTTGAATTAAGTGTGGTAGGGAGAGGGAAGGTAATGTCAATACAATGAAATATAAAATATACATACACTAAAAACCTTGCAATAAGGTCAATATTGTCTAAGAAGCACTAGGACTGTCAGAAGAGTTTGGAATCTTGTGTTCTGATACGGAAAACCTGGATAGGATTAATTATTTTGCATGCAATCTAATAACAACAAGTGGAGCCAATGAAGCCTACTTTTTAGTCTCTTTTTAGTATGAATGTGAAAGTTTGGAATGGGGGTGAGAGGCAACAAAGAACTTTTCTTCACTTTTCTGGCATATTTGTCTTTGATTGCCACTTGAGGGAGCTACGGTACCTGAAATGCAGGCAGAAAAATATATGTGACCCAGATCAATTTAAGCATTTTTAAGGGCGCAATCCTAACCTGGAGTTTGGCCCGCGCAAGGGCCACCATAAAGTGCGTTTGGACCACTCTCAGAGAGGATGGTGCACGTCTGTGTGTTGGCCTCTCTGACTCCGAGAGTGGCCCAAACATACTTTAGGGGGCCCCTTGTGCCGGCCAAACCGTGTCGGCCTAACTCCAGGTTAGGATTGCACTCTAAATCACATTGATCTCAATGGTAAAGATTCAAGCATGTGCCTGAGTCAACAGCGTATCTAAATTTTGAATTACATTTGTTTATTCTGAAGGACAGATTGCCATTTATGAATCTTGCTGCTAATGTGAACCTATTACCTATGAAGGCAAAACTGAAAAAGGGAAAGGGAACATGAAACACCCTTAAAAGGCTACCATCTTTGTGGCTGCCTTTTAAGCCCTCTTTATACCATCTGTCATGGCCTCCCGCCACAGTTGTCCATTCATACTTATAATGATGACTAAAATGGTCTTTGATTTATGATGACATGAGAATGGAATGATGTCATGGTGAAATCAGCTTCACTGTAATGGGTGACATCATGTAATGGCTGTGATATAAAAGGTAGCAGAGGAATGCATTGATCCATCCATTCAAAATGCCTTTCATTCCTGGGTTGTGCTGAATAATGCATTTTTTAATTATTTAAAATATATCTTATTAAATTATTAAAATTACAATGATTCTGAGCACAATAATATGCGTATTTTAATAACCATCCTCTAAAAACATACATTACTCAGCGTATTTTGTTTTCTGCGTACATTATAGCCTTGATTGCATTCACTCCTCAAGCTGTTCGGTGGCTTTTGGGTGACCTCAAAGTCAGACTCTTTTTCTCTTCATGATGATGTAATAGCCATAACACGATATAACACAAATCTAAAAGTCTGGGATCCCAAGCTTCCAGTGTTGGATTGTTTTAAAATGCCATTTATCCTTTTAAAAAAAGGACTCAAGGCAACTCACAAGCAAACATTAACCACAGATTACAACTACCAATTAAATGCAGACAATTAAACCAAAGCAGTGAAGCTGGGCAACAATTAAGAATAAAAAAAACAACAACCAGTAACATCAAAGGAGATCACAGAAGGCCAGCTGGAAACAAAATTCTTCAGCTTCCTTTGAAATTTTGGCAGAGAGAGCACAAGCTCATGAGACAGGGCATCAAAGAGGGCCAGGGCCAGGGCATTCAGATGGCAGTGAGCCGGCAAGAGAGCCTCGCCAAATGATCTTAGGGGACAGACAGGGTCATATGCGAGGAGGTGGTCCCTAAGGCCATCAAGCCATTTGAGTTGGGTTACCACCACCAAGTGCTGGAGCACCTGGCCCAAGAAAGGTAGATGGGAGACTGGCTGCTCATTATCCAACAATATAGGATAATTGAGAGAAATGTTCTCCAAAAAAGGGTACACAGCTATTATTTTAAGCAGGGTATTGCTGTGCCCTCCAGAAGTGATGCATTAATCACTCTCCCAACCAATCCGGCCAGCCCCCTCCCCTACCCCGCCAATCTTCATTATTGCCAGGAAGGGCAAACATCGAGCACACACATGTATTGTTGCAGTTTCACATCTCACAGTCCAGAACTGGCTGAAACTGGCAT